>CAWUPM010001288.1:0-56970 GCA_963924295.1 Dioctria rufipes
AAAAAAATTTTTTTGCAAATGATATGACTACATAGATACCTACATACATACTTAAAAAAATTAGCTAAATTTTTTAATTAATTTTGACGGGAAATGGCTCAAAAGAAGCTGAAGGATTCAAGGATCATAAATAAAATAAATTCCAAAAGGACTCTCTCACCGTTTCCGAAAGCAACGCAAAATGGCGATAGTATAATTTACTAAATATTCAAGGATCGTCCTTCCGCCATTTTGTCGGGAAAACGGTGATCCTTTTCCAAAATTCCTTCAGATATAATTTAATCTGAAGGTCCTGCGTCCAAAGAATCCTTTTCCATTTATTTCATTAACAAAAAAAATTTTTTTGCAAATGATATGACTACATAGATACCTACATACATACTTAAAAAAAATTAGCTAAATTTTTTAATTAATTTTGACGGGAAATGGCTCAAAAGAAGCTGAAGGATTCAAGGATCATAAATAAAATAAATTCCAAAAGGACTCTCTCACCGTTTCCGAAAGCAACGCAAAATGGCGATAGTATAATTTACTAAATATTCAAGGATCGTCCTTCCGCCATTTTGTCGGGAAAACGGTGATCCTTTTCCAAAATTCCTTCAGATATAATTTAATCTGAAGGTCCTGCGTCCAAAGAATCCTTTTCCATTTATTTCATTAACAAAAAAAATTTTTTTGCAAATGATATGACTACATAGATACCTACATACATACTTAAAAAAAATTAGCTAAATTTTTTAATTAATTTTGACGGGAAATGGCTCAAAAGAAGCTGAAGGATTCAAGGATCATAAATAAAATAAATTCCAAAAGGACTCTCTCACCGTTTCCGAAAGCAACGCAAAATGGCGATAGTATAATTTACTAAATATTCAAGGATCGTCCTTCCGCCATTTTGTCGGGAAAACGGTGATCCTTTTCCAAAATTCCTTCAGATATAATTTAATCTGAAGGTCCTGCGTCCAAAGAATCCTTTTCCATTTATTTCATTAACAAAAAAAATTTTTTTGCAAATGATATGACTACATAGATACCTACATACATACTTAAAAAAAATTAGCTAAATTTTTTAATTAATTTTGACGGGAAATGGCTCAAAAGAAGCTGAAGGATTCAAGGATCATAAATAAAATAAATTCCAAAAGGACTCTCTCACCGTTTCCGAAAGCAACGCAAAATGGCGATAGTATAATTTACTAAATATTCAAGGATCGTCCTTCCGCCATTTTGTCGGGAAAACGGTGATCCTTTTCCAAAATTCCTTCAGATATAATTTAATCTGAAGGTCCTGCGTCCAAAGAATCCTTTTCCATTTATTTCATTAACAAAAAAAATTTTTTTGCAAATGATATGACTACATAGATACCTACATACATACTTAAAAAAAATTAGCTAAATTTTTTAATTAATTTTGACGGGAAATGGCTCAAAAGAAGCTGAAGGATTCAAGGATCATAAATAAAATAAATTCCAAAAGGACTCTCTCACCGTTTCCGAAAGCAACGCAAAATGGCGATAGTATAATTTACTAAATATTCAAGGATCGTCCTTCCGCCATTTTGTCGGGAAAACGGTGATCCTTTTCCAAAATTCCTTCAGATATAATTTAATCTGAAGGTCCTGCGTCCAAAGAATCCTTTTCCATTTATTTCATTAACAAAAAAAATTTTTTTGCAAATGATATGACTACATAGATACCTACATACATACTTAAAAAAAATTAGCTAAATTTTTTAATTAATTTTGACGGGAAATGGCTCAAAAGAAGCTGAAGGATTCAAGGATCATAAATAAAATAAATTCCAAAAGGACTCTCTCACCGTTTCCGAAAGCAACGCAAAATGGCGATAGTATAATTTACTAAATATTCAAGGATCGTCCTTCCGCCATTTTGTCGGGAAAACGGTGATCCTTTTCCAAAATTCCTTCAGATATAATTTAATCTGAAGGTCCTGCGTCCAAAGAATCCTTTTCCATTTATTTCATTAACAAAAAAAATTTTTTTGCAAATGATATGACTACATAGATACCTACATACATACTTAAAAAAATTAGCTAAATTTTTTAATTAATTTTGACGGGAAATGGCTCAAAAGAAGCTGAAGGATTCAAGGATCATAAATAAAATAAATTCCAAAAGGACTCTCTCACCGTTTCCGAAAGCAACGCAAAATGGCGATAGTATAATTTACTAAATATTCAAGGATCGTCCTTCCGCCATTTTGTCGGGAAAACGGTGATCCTTTTCCAAAATTCCTTCAGATATAATTTAATCTGAAGGTCCTGCGTCCAAAGAATCCTTTTCCATTTATTTCATTAACAAAAAAAATTTTTTTGCAAATGATATGACTACATAGATACCTACATACATACTTAAAAAAATTAGCTAAATTTTTTAATTAATTTTGACGGGAAATGGCTCAAAAGAAGCTGAAGGATTCAAGGATCATAAATAAAATAAATTCCAAAAGGACTCTCTCACCGTTTCCGAAAGCAACGCAAAATGGCGATAGTATAATTTACTAAATATTCAAGGATCGTCCTTCCGCCATTTTGTCGGGAAAACGGTGATCCTTTTCCAAAATTCCTTCAGATATAATTTAATCTGAAGGTCCTGCGTCCAAAGAATCCTTTTCCATTTATTTCATTAACAAAAAAAATTTTTTTGCAAATGATATGACTACATAGATACCTACATACATACTTAAAAAAATTAGCTAAATTTTTTAATTAATTTTGACGGGAAATGGCTCAAAAGAAGCTGAAGGATTCAAGGATCATAAATAAAATAAATTCCAAAAGGACTCTCTCACCGTTTCCGAAAGCAACGCAAAATGGCGATAGTATAATTTACTAAATATTCAAGGATCGTCCTTCCGCCATTTTGTCGGGAAAACGGTGATCCTTTTCCAAAATTCCTTCAGATATAATTTAATCTGAAGGTCCTGCGTCCAAAGAATCCTTTTCCATTTATTTCATTAACAAAAAAAATTTTTTTGCAAATGATATGACTACATAGATACCTACATACATACTTAAAAAAAATTAGCTAAATTTTTTAATTAATTTTGACGGGAAATGGCTCAAAAGAAGCTGAAGGATTCAAGGATCATAAATAAAATAAATTCCAAAAGGACTCTCTCACCGTTTCCGAAAGCAACGCAAAATGGCGATAGTATAATTTACTAAATATTCAAGGATCGTCCTTCCGCCATTTTGTCGGGAAAACGGTGATCCTTTTCCAAAATTCCTTCAGATATAATTTAATCTGAAGGTCCTGCGTCCAAAGAATCCTTTTCCATTTATTTCATTAACAAAAAAAATTTTTTTGCAAATGATATGACTACATAGATACCTACATACATACTTAAAAAAAATTAGCTAAATTTTTTAATTAATTTTGACGGGAAATGGCTCAAAAGAAGCTGAAGGATTCAAGGATCATAAATAAAATAAATTCCAAAAGGACTCTCTCACCGTTTCCGAAAGCAACGCAAAATGGCGATAGTATAATTTACTAAATATTCAAGGATCGTCCTTCCGCCATTTTGTCGGGGAAAACGGTGATCCTTTTCCAAAATTCCTTCAGATATAATTTAATCTGAAGGTCCTGCGTCCAAAGAATCCTTTTCCATTTATTTCATTAACAAAAAAAATTTTTTTGCAAATGATATGACTACATAGATACCTACATACATACTTAAAAAAAATTAGCTAAATTTTTTAATTAATTTTGACGGGAAATGGCTCAAAAGAAGCTGAAGGATTCAAGGATCATAAATAAAATAAATTCCAAAAGGACTCTCTCACCGTTTCCGAAAGCAACGCAAAATGGCGATAGTATAATTTACTAAATATTCAAGGATCGTCCTTCCGCCATTTTGTCGGGAAAACGGTGATCCTTTTCCAAAATTCCTTCAGATATAATTTAATCTGAAGGTCCTGCGTCCAAAGAATCCTTTTCCATTTATTTCATTAACAAAAAAAATTTTTTTGCAAATGATATGACTACATAGATACCTACATACATACTTAAAAAAAATTAGCTAAATTTTTTAATTAATTTTGACGGGAAATGGCTCAAAAGAAGCTGAAGGATTCAAGGATCATAAATAAAATAAATTCCAAAAGGACTCTCTCACCGTTTCCGAAAGCAACGCAAAATGGCGATAGTATAATTTACTAAATATTCAAGGATCGTCCTTCCGCCATTTTGTCGGGAAAACGGTGATCCTTTTCCAAAATTCCTTCAGATATAATTTAATCTGAAGGTCCTGCGTCAAAGAATCCTTTTCCATTTATTTCATTAACAAAAAAAATTTTTTTGCAAATGATATGACTACATAGATACCTACATACATACTTAAAAAAATTAGCTAAATTTTTTAATTAATTTTGACGGGAATGGCTCAAAAGAAGCTGAAGGATTCAAGGATCATAAATAAAATAAATTCCAAAAGGACTCTCTCACCGTTTCCGAAAGCAACGCAAAATGGCGATAGTATAATTTACTAAATATTCAAGGATCGTCCTTCCGCCATTTTGTCGGGAAAACGGTGATCCTTTTCCAAAATTCCTTCAGATATAATTTAATCTGAAGGTCCTGCGTCCAAAGAATCCTTTTCCATTTATTTCATTAACAAAAAAAATTTTTTTGCAAATGATATGACTACATAGATACCTACATACATACTTAAAAAAAATTAGCTAAATTTTTTAATTAATTTTGACGGGAAATGGCTCAAAAGAAGCTGAAGGATTCAAGGATCATAAATAAAATAAATTCCAAAAGGACTCTCTCACCGTTTCCGAAAGCAACGCAAAATGGCGATAGTATAATTTACTAAATATTCAAGGATCGTCCTTCCGCCATTTTGTCGGGAAAACGGTGATCCTTTTCCAAAATTCCTTCAGATATAATTTAATCTGAAGGTCCTGCGTCCAAAGAATCCTTTTCCATTTATTTCATTAACAAAAAAAATTTTTTTGCAAATGATATGACTACATAGATACCTACATACATACTTAAAAAAAATTAGCTAAATTTTTTAATTAATTTTGACGGGAAATGGCTCAAAAGAAGCTGAAGGATTCAAGGATCATAAATAAAATAAATTCAAAAGGACTCTCTCACCGTTTCCGAAAGCAACGCAAAATGGCGATAGTATAATTTACTAAATATTCAAGGATCGTCCTTCCGCCATTTTGTCGGGGAAAACGGTGATCCTTTTCCAAAATTCCTTCAGATATAATTTAATCTGAAGGTCCTGCGTCCAAAGAATCCTTTTCCATTTATTTCATTAACAAAAAAAATTTTTTTGCAAATGATATGACTACATAGATACCTACATACATACTTAAAAAAAATTAGCTAAATTTTTTAATTAATTTTGACGGGAAATGGCTCAAAAGAAGCTGAAGGATTCAAGGATCATAAATAAAATAAATTCCAAAAGGACTCTCTCACCGTTTCCGAAAGCAACGCAAAATGGCGATAGTATAATTTACTAAATATTCAAGGATCGTCCTTCCGCCATTTTGTCGGGGAAAACGGTGATCCTTTTCCAAAATTCCTTCAGATATAATTTAATCTGAAGGTCCTGCGTCCAAAGAATCCTTTTCCATTTATTTCATTAACAAAAAAAATTTTTTTGCAAATGATATGACTACATAGATACCTACATACATACTTAAAAAAAATTAGCTAAATTTTTTAATTAATTTTGACGGGAAATGGCTCAAAAGAAGCTGAAGGATTCAAGGATCATAAATAAAATAAATTCCAAAAGGACTCTCTCACCGTTTCCGAAAGCAACGCAAAATGGCGATAGTATAATTTACTAAATATTCAAGGATCGTCCTTCCGCCATTTTGTCGGGAAAACGGTGATCCTTTTCCAAAATTCCTTCAGATATAATTTAATCTGAAGGTCCTGCGTCCAAAGAATCCTTTTCCATTTATTTCATTAACAAAAAAAATTTTTTTGCAAATGATATGACTACATAGATACCTACATACATACTTAAAAAAAATTAGCTAAATTTTTTAATTAATTTTGACGGGAAATGGCTCAAAAGAAGCTGAAGGATTCAAGGATCATAAATAAAATAAATTCCAAAAGGACTCTCTCACCGTTTCCGAAAGCAACGCAAAATGGCGATAGTATAATTTACTAAATATTCAAGGATCGTCCTTCCGCCATTTTGTCGGGAAAACGGTGATCCTTTTCCAAAATTCCTTCAGATATAATTTAATCTGAAGGTCCTGCGTCCAAAGAATCCTTTTCCATTTATTTCATTAACAAAAAAAATTTTTTTGCAAATGATATGACTACATAGATACCTACATACATACTTAAAAAAAATTAGCTAAATTTTTTAATTAATTTTGACGGGAAATGGCTCAAAAGAAGCTGAAGGATTCAAGGATCATAAATAAAATAAATTCCAAAAGGACTCTCTCACCGTTTCCGAAAGCAACGCAAAATGGCGATAGTATAATTTACTAAATATTCAAGGATCGTCCTTCCGCCATTTTGTCGGGAAAACGGTGATCCTTTTCCAAAATTCCTTCAGATATAATTTAATCTGAAGGTCCTGCGTCCAAAGAATCCTTTTCCATTTATTTCATTAACAAAAAAAATTTTTTTGCAAATGATATGACTACATAGATACCTACATACATACTTAAAAAAAATTAGCTAAATTTTTTAATTAATTTTGACGGGAAATGGCTCAAAAGAAGCTGAAGGATTCAAGGATCATAAATAAAATAAATTCCAAAAGGACTCTCTCACCGTTTCCGAAAGCAACGCAAAATGGCGATAGTATAATTTACTAAATATTCAAGGATCGTCCTTCCGCCATTTTGTCGGGAAAACGGTGATCCTTTTCCAAAATTCCTTCAGATATAATTTAATCTGAAGGTCCTGCGTCCAAAGAATCCTTTTCCATTTATTTCATTAACAAAAAAAATTTTTTTGCAAATGATATGACTACATAGATACCTACATACATACTTAAAAAAAATTAGCTAAATTTTTTAATTAATTTTGACGGGAAATGGCTCAAAAGAAGCTGAAGGATTCAAGGATCATAAATAAAATAAATTCCAAAAGGACTCTCTCACCGTTTCCGAAAGCAACGCAAAATGGCGATAGTATAATTTACTAAATATTCAAGGATCGTCCTTCCGCCATTTTGTCGGGAAAACGGTGATCCTTTTCCAAAATTCCTTCAGATATAATTTAATCTGAAGGTCCTGCGTCCAAAGAATCCTTTTCCATTTATTTCATTAACAAAAAAAATTTTTTTGCAAATGATATGACTACATAGATACCTACATACATACTTAAAAAAAATTAGCTAAATTTTTTAATTAATTTTGACGGGAAATGGCTCAAAAGAAGCTGAAGGATTCAAGGATCATAAATAAAATAAATTCCAAAAGGACTCTCTCACCGTTTCCGAAAGCAACGCAAAATGGCGATAGTATAATTTACTAAATATTCAAGGATCGTCCTTCCGCCATTTTGTCGGGAAAACGGTGATCCTTTTCCAAAATTCCTTCAGATATAATTTAATCTGAAGGTCCTGCGTCCAAAGAATCCTTTTCCATTTATTTCATTAACAAAAAAAATTTTTTTGCAAATGATATGACTACATAGATACCTACATACATACTTAAAAAAAATTAGCTAAATTTTTTAATTAATTTTGACGGGAAATGGCTCAAAAGAAGCTGAAGGATTCAAGGATCATAAATAAAATAAATTCCAAAAGGACTCTCTCACCGTTTCCGAAAGCAACGCAAAATGGCGATAGTATAATTTACTAAATATTCAAGGATCGTCCTTCCGCCATTTTGTCGGGAAAACGGTGATCCTTTTCCAAAATTCCTTCAGATATAATTTAATCTGAAGGTCCTGCGTCCAAAGAATCCTTTTCCATTTATTTCATTAACAAAAAAAATTTTTTTGCAAATGATATGACTACATAGATACCTACATACATACTTAAAAAAATTAGCTAAATTTTTTAATTAATTTTGACGGGAAATGGCTCAAAAGAAGCTGAAGGATTCAAGGATCATAAATAAAATAAATTCCAAAAGGACTCTCTCACCGTTTCCGAAAGCAACGCAAAATGGCGATAGTATAATTTACTAAATATTCAAGGATCGTCCTTCCGCCATTTTGTCGGGAAAACGGTGATCCTTTTCCAAAATTCCTTCAGATATAATTTAATCTGAAGGTCCTGCGTCCAAAGAATCCTTTTCCATTTATTTCATTAACAAAAAAAATTTTTTTGCAAATGATATGACTACATAGATACCTACATACATACTTAAAAAAAATTAGCTAAATTTTTTAATTAATTTTGACGGGAAATGGCTCAAAAGAAGCTGAAGGATTCAAGGATCATAAATAAAATAAATTCCAAAAGGACTCTCTCACCGTTTCCGAAAGCAACGCAAAATGGCGATAGTATAATTTACTAAATATTCAAGGATCGTCCTTCCGCCATTTTGTCGGGAAAACGGTGATCCTTTTCCAAAATTCCTTCAGATATAATTTAATCTGAAGGTCCTGCGTCCAAGAATCCTTTTCCATTTATTTCATTAACAAAAAAAATTTTTTTGCAAATGATATGACTACATAGATACCTACATACATACTTAAAAAAAATTAGCTAAATTTTTTAATTAATTTTGACGGGAAATGGCTCAAAAGAAGCTGAAGGATTCAAGGATCATAAATAAAATAAATTCCAAAAGGACTCTCTCACCGTTTCCGAAAGCAACGCAAAATGGCGATAGTATAATTTACTAAATATTCAAGGATCGTCCTTCCGCCATTTTGTCGGGAAAACGGTGATCCTTTTCCAAAATTCCTTCAGATATAATTTAATCTGAAGGTCCTGCGTCCAAAGAATCCTTTTCCATTTATTTCATTAACAAAAAAAATTTTTTTGCAAATGATATGACTACATAGATACCTACATACATACTTAAAAAAATTAGCTAAATTTTTTAATTAATTTTGACGGGAAATGGCTCAAAAGAAGCTGAAGGATTCAAGGATCATAAATAAAATAAATTCCAAAAGGACTCTCTCACCGTTTCCGAAAGCAACGCAAAATGGCGATAGTATAATTTACTAAATATTCAAGGATCGTCCTTCCGCCATTTTGTCGGGAAAACGGTGATCCTTTTCCAAAATTCCTTCAGATATAATTTAATCTGAAGGTCCTGCGTCCAAAGAATCCTTTTCCATTTATTTCATTAACAAAAAAAATTTTTTTGCAAATGATATGACTACATAGATACCTACATACATACTTAAAAAAAATTAGCTAAATTTTTTAATTAATTTTGACGGGAAATGGCTCAAAAGAAGCTGAAGGATTCAAGGATCATAAATAAAATAAATTCCAAAAGGACTCTCTCACCGTTTCCGAAAGCAACGCAAAATGGCGATAGTATAATTTACTAAATATTCAAGGATCGTCCTTCCGCCATTTTGTCGGGAAAACGGTGATCCTTTTCCAAAATTCCTTCAGATATAATTTAATCTGAAGGTCCTGCGTCCAAAGAATCCTTTTCCATTTATTTCATTAACAAAAAAAATTTTTTTGCAAATGATATGACTACATAGATACCTACATACATACTTAAAAAAAATTAGCTAAATTTTTTAATTAATTTTGACGGGAAATGGCTCAAAAGAAGCTGAAGGATTCAAGGATCATAAATAAAATAAATTCCAAAAGGACTCTCTCACCGTTTCCGAAAGCAACGCAAAATGGCGATAGTATAATTTACTAAATATTCAAGGATCGTCCTTCCGCCATTTTGTCGGGAAAACGGTGATCCTTTTCCAAAATTCCTTCAGATATAATTTAATCTGAAGGTCCTGCGTCCAAAGAATCCTTTTCCATTTATTTCATTAACAAAAAAAATTTTTTTGCAAATGATATGACTACATAGATACCTACATACATACTTAAAAAAAATTAGCTAAATTTTTTAATTAATTTTGACGGGAAATGGCTCAAAAGAAGCTGAAGGATTCAAGGATCATAAATAAAATAAATTCCAAAAGGACTCTCTCACCGTTTCCGAAAGCAACGCAAAATGGCGATAGTATAATTTACTAAATATTCAAGGATCGTCCTTCCGCCATTTTGTCGGGAAAACGGTGATCCTTTTCCAAAATTCCTTCAGATATAATTTAATCTGAAGGTCCTGCGTCCAAAGAATCCTTTTCCATTTATTTCATTAACAAAAAAAATTTTTTTGCAAATGATATGACTACATAGATACCTACATACATACTTAAAAAAAATTAGCTAAATTTTTTAATTAATTTTGACGGGAAATGGCTCAAAAGAAGCTGAAGGATTCAAGGATCATAAATAAAATAAATTCCAAAAGGACTCTCTCACCGTTTCCGAAAGCAACGCAAAATGGCGATAGTATAATTTACTAAATATTCAAGGATCGTCCTTCCGCCATTTTGTCGGGAAAACGGTGATCCTTTTCCAAAATTCCTTCAGATATAATTTAATCTGAAGGTCCTGCGTCCAAAGAATCCTTTTCCATTTATTTCATTAACAAAAAAAATTTTTTTGCAAATGATATGACTACATAGATACCTACATACATACTTAAAAAAAATTAGCTAAATTTTTTAATTAATTTTGACGGGAAATGGCTCAAAAGAAGCTGAAGGATTCAAGGATCATAAATAAAATAAATTCCAAAAGGACTCTCTCACCGTTTCCGAAAGCAACGCAAAATGGCGATAGTATAATTTACTAAATATTCAAGGATCGTCCTTCCGCCATTTTGTCGGGAAAACGGTGATCCTTTTCCAAAATTCCTTCAGATATAATTTAATCTGAAGGTCCTGCGTCCAAAGAATCCTTTTCCATTTATTTCATTAACAAAAAAAATTTTTTTGCAAATGATATGACTACATAGATACCTACATACATACTTAAAAAAAATTAGCTAAATTTTTTAATTAATTTTGACGGGAAATGGCTCAAAAGAAGCTGAAGGATTCAAGGATCATAAATAAAATAAATTCCAAAAGGACTCTCTCACCGTTTCCGAAAGCAACGCAAAATGGCGATAGTATAATTTACTAAATATTCAAGGATCGTCCTTCCGCCATTTTGTCGGGAAAACGGTGATCCTTTTCCAAAATTCCTTCAGATATAATTTAATCTGAAGGTCCTGCGTCCAAAGAATCCTTTTCCATTTATTTCATTAACAAAAAAAATTTTTTTGCAAATGATATGACTACATAGATACCTACATACATACTTAAAAAAAATTAGCTAAATTTTTTAATTAATTTTGACGGGAAATGGCTCAAAAGAAGCTGAAGGATTCAAGGATCATAAATAAAATAAATTCCAAAAGGACTCTCTCACCGTTTCCGAAAGCAACGCAAAATGGCGATAGTATAATTTACTAAATATTCAAGGATCGTCCTTCCGCCATTTTGTCGGGAAAACGGTGATCCTTTTCCAAAATTCCTTCAGATATAATTTAATCTGAAGGTCCTGCGTCCAAAGAATCCTTTTCCATTTATTTCATTAACAAAAAAAATTTTTTTGCAAATGATATGACTACATAGATACCTACATACATACTTAAAAAAAATTAGCTAAATTTTTAATTAATTTTGACGGGAAATGGCTCAAAAGAAGCTGAAGGATTCAAGGATCATAAATAAAATAAATTCCAAAAGGACTCTCTCACCGTTTCCGAAAGCAACGCAAAATGGCGATAGTATAATTTACTAAATATTCAAGGATCGTCCTTCCGCCATTTTGTCGGGAAAACGGTGATCCTTTTCCAAAATTCCTTCAGATATAATTTAATCTGAAGGTCCTGCGTCCAAAGAATCCTTTTCCATTTATTTCATTAACAAAAAAAATTTTTTTGCAAATGATATGACTACATAGATACCTACATACATACTTAAAAAAAATTAGCTAAATTTTTTAATTAATTTTGACGGGAAATGGCTCAAAAGAAGCTGAAGGATTCAAGGATCATAAATAAAATAAATTCCAAAAGGACTCTCTCACCGTTTCCGAAAGCAACGCAAAATGGCGATAGTATAATTTACTAAATATTCAAGGATCGTCCTTCCGCCATTTTGTCGGGAAAACGGTGATCCTTTTCCAAAATTCCTTCAGATATAATTTAATCTGAAGGTCCTGCGTCCAAAGAATCCTTTTCCATTTATTTCATTAACAAAAAAAATTTTTTTGCAAATGATATGACTACATAGATACCTACATACATACTTAAAAAAAATTAGCTAAATTTTTTAATTAATTTTGACGGGAAATGGCTCAAAAGAAGCTGAAGGATTCAAGGATCATAAATAAAATAAATTCCAAAAGGACTCTCTCACCGTTTCCGAAAGCAACGCAAAATGGCGATAGTATAATTTACTAAATATTCAAGGATCGTCCTTCCGCCATTTTGTCGGGAAAACGGTGATCCTTTTCCAAAATTCCTTCAGATATAATTTAATCTGAAGGTCCTGCGTCCAAAGAATCCTTTTCCATTTATTTCATTAACAAAAAAAATTTTTTTGCAAATGATATGACTACATAGATACCTACATACATACTTAAAAAAAATTAGCTAAATTTTTTAATTAATTTTGACGGGAAATGGCTCAAAAGAAGCTGAAGGATTCAAGGATCATAAATAAAATAAATTCCAAAAGGACTCTCTCACCGTTTCCGAAAGCAACGCAAAATGGCGATAGTATAATTTACTAAATATTCAAGGATCGTCCTTCCGCCATTTTGTCGGGAAAACGGTGATCCTTTTCCAAAATTCCTTCAGATATAATTTAATCTGAAGGTCCTGCGTCCAAAGAATCCTTTTCCATTTATTTCATTAACAAAAAAAATTTTTTTGCAAATGATATGACTACATAGATACCTACATACATACTTAAAAAAAATTAGCTAAATTTTTTAATTAATTTTGACGGGAAATGGCTCAAAAGAAGCTGAAGGATTCAAGGATCATAAATAAAATAAATTCCAAAAGGACTCTCTCACCGTTTCCGAAAGCAACGCAAAATGGCGATAGTATAATTTACTAAATATTCAAGGATCGTCCTTCCGCCATTTTGTCGGGAAAACGGTGATCCTTTTCCAAAATTCCTTCAGATATAATTTAATCTGAAGGTCCTGCGTCCAAAGAATCCTTTTCCATTTATTTCATTAACAAAAAAAATTTTTTTGCAAATGATATGACTACATAGATACCTACATACATACTTAAAAAAAATTAGCTAAATTTTTTAATTAATTTTGACGGGAAATGGCTCAAAAGAAGCTGAAGGATTCAAGGATCATAAATAAAATAAATTCCAAAAGGACTCTCTCACCGTTTCCGAAAGCAACGCAAAATGGCGATAGTATAATTTACTAAATATTCAAGGATCGTCCTTCCGCCATTTTGTCGGGAAAACGGTGATCCTTTTCCAAAATTCCTTCAGATATAATTTAATCTGAAGGTCCTGCGTCCAAAGAATCCTTTTCCATTTATTTCATTAACAAAAAAAATTTTTTTGCAAATGATATGACTACATAGATACCTACATACATACTTAAAAAAAATTAGCTAAATTTTTTAATTAATTTTGACGGGAAATGGCTCAAAAGAAGCTGAAGGATTCAAGGATCATAAATAAAATAAATTCCAAAAGGACTCTCTCACCGTTTCCGAAAGCAACGCAAAATGGCGATAGTATAATTTACTAAATATTCAAGGATCGTCCTTCCGCCATTTTGTCGGGAAAACGGTGATCCTTTTCCAAAATTCCTTCAGATATAATTTAATCTGAAGGTCCTGCGTCCAAAGAATCCTTTTCCATTTATTTCATTAACAAAAAAAATTTTTTTGCAAATGATATGACTACATAGATACCTACATACATACTTAAAAAAAATTAGCTAAATTTTTTAATTAATTTTGACGGGAAATGGCTCAAAAGAAGCTGAAGGATTCAAGGATCATAAATAAAATAAATTCCAAAAGGACTCTCTCACCGTTTCCGAAAGCAACGCAAAATGGCGATAGTATAATTTACTAAATATTCAAGGATCGTCCTTCCGCCATTTTGTCGGGAAAACGGTGATCCTTTTCCAAAATTCCTTCAGATATAATTTAATCTGAAGGTCCTGCGTCCAAAGAATCCTTTTCCATTTATTTCATTAACAAAAAAAATTTTTTTGCAAATGATATGACTACATAGATACCTACATACATACTTAAAAAAAATTAGCTAAATTTTTTAATTAATTTTGACGGGAAATGGCTCAAAAGAAGCTGAAGGATTCAAGGATCATAAATAAAATAAATTCCAAAAGGACTCTCTCACCGTTTCCGAAAGCAACGCAAAATGGCGATAGTATAATTTACTAAATATTCAAGGATCGTCCTTCCGCCATTTTGTCGGGAAAACGGTGATCCTTTTCCAAAATTCCTTCAGATATAATTTAATCTGAAGGTCCTGCGTCCAAAGAATCCTTTTCCATTTATTTCATTAACAAAAAAAATTTTTTTGCAAATGATATGACTACATAGATACCTACATACATACTTAAAAAAAATTAGCTAAATTTTTTAATTAATTTTGACGGGAAATGGCTCAAAAGAAGCTGAAGGATTCAAGGATCATAAATAAAATAAATTCCAAAAGGACTCTCTCACCGTTTCCGAAAGCAACGCAAAATGGCGATAGTATAATTTACTAAATATTCAAGGATCGTCCTTCCGCCATTTTGTCGGGAAAACGGTGATCCTTTTCCAAAATTCCTTCAGATATAATTTAATCTGAAGGTCCTGCGTCCAAAGAATCCTTTTCCATTTATTTCATTAACAAAAAAAATTTTTTTGCAAATGATATGACTACATAGATACCTACATACATACTTAAAAAAAATTAGCTAAATTTTTTAATTAATTTTGACGGGAAATGGCTCAAAAGAAGCTGAAGGATTCAAGGATCATAAATAAAATAAATTCCAAAAGGACTCTCTCACCGTTTCCGAAAGCAACGCAAAATGGCGATAGTATAATTTACTAAATATTCAAGGATCGTCCTTCCGCCATTTTGTCGGGAAAACGGTGATCCTTTTCCAAAATTCCTTCAGATATAATTTAATCTGAAGGTCCTGCGTCCAAAGAATCCTTTTCCATTTATTTCATTAACAAAAAAAATTTTTTTGCAAATGATATGACTACATAGATACCTACATACATACTTAAAAAAAATTAGCTAAATTTTTTAATTAATTTTGACGGGAAATGGCTCAAAAGAAGCTGAAGGATTCAAGGATCATAAATAAAATAAATTCCAAAAGGACTCTCTCACCGTTTCCGAAAGCAACGCAAAATGGCGATAGTATAATTTACTAAATATTCAAGGATCGTCCTTCCGCCATTTTGTCGGGAAAACGGTGATCCTTTTCCAAAATTCCTTCAGATATAATTTAATCTGAAGGTCCTGCGTCCAAAGAATCCTTTTCCATTTATTTCATTAACAAAAAAAATTTTTTTGCAAATGATATGACTACATAGATACCTACATACATACTTAAAAAAAATTAGCTAAATTTTTTAATTAATTTTGACGGGAAATGGCTCAAAAGAAGCTGAAGGATTCAAGGATCATAAATAAAATAAATTCCAAAAGGACTCTCTCACCGTTTCCGAAAGCAACGCAAAATGGCGATAGTATAATTTACTAAATATTCAAGGATCGTCCTTCCGCCATTTTGTCGGGAAAACGGTGATCCTTTTCCAAAATTCCTTCAGATATAATTTAATCTGAAGGTCCTGCGTCCAAAGAATCCTTTTCCATTTATTTCATTAACAAAAAAAATTTTTTTGCAAATGATATGACTACATAGATACCTACATACATACTTAAAAAAAATTAGCTAAATTTTTTAATTAATTTTGACGGGAAATGGCTCAAAAGAAGCTGAAGGATTCAAGGATCATAAATAAAATAAATTCCAAAAGGACTCTCTCACCGTTTCCGAAAGCAACGCAAAATGGCGATAGTATAATTTACTAAATATTCAAGGATCGTCCTTCCGCCATTTTGTCGGGAAAACGGTGATCCTTTTCCAAAATTCCTTCAGATATAATTTAATCTGAAGGTCCTGCGTCCAAAGAATCCTTTTCCATTTATTTCATTAACAAAAAAAATTTTTTTGCAAATGATATGACTACATAGATACCTACATACATACTTAAAAAAAATTAGCTAAATTTTTTAATTAATTTTGACGGGAAATGGCTCAAAAGAAGCTGAAGGATTCAAGGATCATAAATAAAATAAATTCCAAAAGGACTCTCTCACCGTTTCCGAAAGCAACGCAAAATGGCGATAGTATAATTTACTAAATATTCAAGGATCGTCCTTCCGCCATTTTGTCGGGAAAACGGTGATCCTTTTCCAAAATTCCTTCAGATATAATTTAATCTGAAGGTCCTGCGTCCAAAGAATCCTTTTCCATTTATTTCATTAACAAAAAAAATTTTTTTGCAAATGATATGACTACATAGATACCTACATACATACTTAAAAAAAATTAGCTAAATTTTTTAATTAATTTTGACGGGAAATGGCTCAAAAGAAGCTGAAGGATTCAAGGATCATAAATAAAATAAATTCCAAAAGGACTCTCTCACCGTTTCCGAAAGCAACGCAAAATGGCGATAGTATAATTTACTAAATATTCAAGGATCGTCCTTCCGCCATTTTGTCGGGAAAACGGTGATCCTTTTCCAAAATTCCTTCAGATATAGTTTGAAGATCTACGCAATGCCCTGCCTCCTAATTAGCCCACCACCAGTACAAGCGTTCTTCTTCCTGCTCATTTTTTCCGCCCCCTAATTAGAGGGCCACCTGTTACAAGCGTTCTTCTTCCTGCTCATAAATAATGATCATAAATAAAATAAATTCCAAAAGGACTCTCTCACCGTTTCCGAAAGCAACGCAAAATGGCGATAGTATAATTTACTAAATATTCAAGGATCGTCCTTCCGCCATTTTGTCGGGAAAACGGTGATCCTTTTCCAAAATTCCTTCAGATATAATTTAATCTGAAGGTCCTGCGTCCAAAGAATCCTTTTCCATTTATTTCATTAACAAAAAAAATTTTTTTGCAAATGATATGACTACATAGATACCTACATACATACTTAAAAAAAATTAGCTAAATTTTTTAATTAATTTTGACGGGAAATGGCTCAAAAGAAGCTGAAGGATTCAAGGATCATAAATAAAATAAATTCCAAAAGGACTCTCTCACCGTTTCCGAAAGCAACGCAAAATGGCGATAGTATAATTTACTAAATATTCAAGGATCGTCCTTCCGCCATTTTGTCGGGAAAACGGTGATCCTTTTCCAAAATTCCTTCAGATATAATTTAATCTGAAGGTCCTGCGTCCAAAGAATCCTTTTCCATTTATTTCATTAACAAAAAAAATTTTTTTGCAAATGATATGACTACATAGATACCTACATACATACTTAAAAAAAATTAGCTAAATTTTTTAATTAATTTTGACGGGAAATGGCTCAAAAGAAGCTGAAGGATTCAAGGATCATAAATAAAATAAATTCCAAAAGGACTCTCTCACCGTTTCCGAAAGCAACGCAAAATGGCGATAGTATAATTTACTAAATATTCAAGGATCGTCCTTCCGCCATTTTGTCGGGAAAACGGTGATCCTTTTCCAAAATTCCTTCAGATATAATTTAATCTGAAGGTCCTGCGTCCAAAGAATCCTTTTCCATTTATTTCATTAACAAAAAAAATTTTTTTGCAAATGATATGACTACATAGATACCTACATACATACTTAAAAAAAATTAGCTAAATTTTTTAATTAATTTTGACGGGAAATGGCTCAAAAGAAGCTGAAGGATTCAAGGATCATAAATAAAATAAATTCCAAAAGGACTCTCTCACCGTTTCCGAAAGCAACGCAAAATGGCGATAGTATAATTTACTAAATATTCAAGGATCGTCCTTCCGCCATTTTGTCGGGAAAACGGTGATCCTTTTCCAAAATTCCTTCAGATATAATTTAATCTGAAGGTCCTGCGTCCAAAGAATCCTTTTCCATTTATTTCATTAACAAAAAAAATTTTTTTGCAAATGATATGACTACATAGATACCTACATACATACTTAAAAAAAATTAGCTAAATTTTTTAATTAATTTTGACGGGAAATGGCTCAAAAGAAGCTGAAGGATTCAAGGATCATAAATAAAATAAATTCCAAAAGGACTCTCTCACCGTTTCCGAAAGCAACGCAAAATGGCGATAGTATAATTTACTAAATATTCAAGGATCGTCCTTCCGCCATTTTGTCGGGAAAACGGTGATCCTTTTCCAAAATTCCTTCAGATATAATTTAATCTGAAGGTCCTGCGTCCAAAGAATCCTTTTCCATTTATTTCATTAACAAAAAAAATTTTTTTGCAAATGATATGACTACATAGATACCTACATACATACTTAAAAAAAATTAGCTAAATTTTTTAATTAATTTTGACGGGAAATGGCTCAAAAGAAGCTGAAGGATTCAAGGATCATAAATAAAATAAATTCCAAAAGGACTCTCTCACCGTTTCCGAAAGCAACGCAAAATGGCGATAGTATAATTTACTAAATATTCAAGGATCGTCCTTCCGCCATTTTGTCGGGAAAACGGTGATCCTTTTCCAAAATTCCTTCAGATATAATTTAATCTGAAGGTCCTGCGTCCAAAGAATCCTTTTCCATTTATTTCATTAACAAAAAAAATTTTTTTGCAAATGATATGACTACATAGATACCTACATACATACTTAAAAAAAATTAGCTAAATTTTTTAATTAATTTTGACGGGAAATGGCTCAAAAGAAGCTGAAGGATTCAAGGATCATAAATAAAATAAATTCCAAAAGGACTCTCTCACCGTTTCCGAAAGCAACGCAAAATGGCGATAGTATAATTTACTAAATATTCAAGGATCGTCCTTCCGCCATTTTGTCGGGAAAACGGTGATCCTTTTCCAAAATTCCTTCAGATATAATTTAATCTGAAGGTCCTGCGTCCAAAGAATCCTTTTCCATTTATTTCATTAACAAAAAAAATTTTTTTGCAAATGATATGACTACATAGATACCTACATACATACTTAAAAAAAATTAGCTAAATTTTTTAATTAATTTTGACGGGAAATGGCTCAAAAGAAGCTGAAGGATTCAAGGATCATAAATAAAATAAATTCCAAAAGGACTCTCTCACCGTTTCCGAAAGCAACGCAAAATGGCGATAGTATAATTTACTAAATATTCAAGGATCGTCCTTCCGCCATTTTGTCGGGAAAACGGTGATCCTTTTCCAAAATTCCTTCAGATATAATTTAATCTGAAGGTCCTGCGTCCAAAGAATCCTTTTCCATTTATTTCATTAACAAAAAAAATTTTTTTGCAAATGATATGACTACATAGATACCTACATACATACTTAAAAAAAATTAGCTAAATTTTTTAATTAATTTTGACGGGAAATGGCTCAAAAGAAGCTGAAGGATTCAAGGATCATAAATAAAATAAATTCCAAAAGGACTCTCTCACCGTTTCCGAAAGCAACGCAAAATGGCGATAGTATAATTTACTAAATATTCAAGGATCGTCCTTCCGCCATTTTGTCGGGAAAACGGTGATCCTTTTCCAAAATTCCTTCAGATATAATTTAATCTGAAGGTCCTGCGTCCAAAGAATCCTTTTCCATTTATTTCATTAACAAAAAAAATTTTTTTGCAAATGATATGACTACATAGATACCTACATACATACTTAAAAAAAATTAGCTAAATTTTTTAATTAATTTTGACGGGAAATGGCTCAAAAGAAGCTGAAGGATTCAAGGATCATAAATAAAATAAATTCCAAAAGGACTCTCTCACCGTTTCCGAAAGCAACGCAAAATGGCGATAGTATAATTTACTAAATATTCAAGGATCGTCCTTCCGCCATTTTGTCGGGAAAACGGTGATCCTTTTCCAAAATTCCTTCAGATATAATTTAATCTGAAGGTCCTGCGTCCAAAGAATCCTTTTCCATTTATTTCATTAACAAAAAAAATTTTTTTGCAAATGATATGACTACATAGATACCTACATACATACTTAAAAAAAATTAGCTAAATTTTTTAATTAATTTTGACGGGAAATGGCTCAAAAGAAGCTGAAGGATTCAAGGATCATAAATAAAATAAATTCCAAAAGGACTCTCTCACCGTTTCCGAAAGCAACGCAAAATGGCGATAGTATAATTTACTAAATATTCAAGGATCGTCCTTCCGCCATTTTGTCGGGAAAACGGTGATCCTTTTCCAAAATTCCTTCAGATATAATTTAATCTGAAGGTCCTGCGTCCAAAGAATCCTTTTCCATTTATTTCATTAACAAAAAAAATTTTTTTGCAAATGATATGACTACATAGATACCTACATACATACTTAAAAAAAATTAGCTAAATTTTTTAATTAATTTTGACGGGAAATGGCTCAAAAGAAGCTGAAGGATTCAAGGATCATAAATAAAATAAATTCCAAAAGGACTCTCTCACCGTTTCCGAAAGCAACGCAAAATGGCGATAGTATAATTTACTAAATATTCAAGGATCGTCCTTCCGCCATTTTGTCGGGAAAACGGTGATCCTTTTCCAAAATTCCTTCAGATATAGTTTGAAGATCTACGCAATGCCCTGCCTCCTAATTAGCCCACCACCAGTACAAGCGTTCTTCTTCCTGCTCATTTTTTCCGCCCCCTAATTAGAGGGCCACCTGTTACAAGCGTTCTTCTTCCTGCTCATAAATAATGATCATAAATAAAATAAATTCCAAAAGGACTCTCTCACCGTTTCCGAAAGCAACGCAAAATGGCGATAGTATAATTTACTAAATATTCAAGGATCGTCCTTCCGCCATTTTGTCGGGAAAACGGTGATCCTTTTCCAAAATTCCTTCAGATATAATTTAATCTGAAGGTCCTGCGTCCAAAGAATCCTTTTCCATTTATTTCATTAACAAAAAAAATTTTTTTGCAAATGATATGACTACATAGATACCTACATACATACTTAAAAAAAATTAGCTAAATTTTTTAATTAATTTTGACGGGAAATGGCTCAAAAGAAGCTGAAGGATTCAAGGATCATAAATAAAATAAATTCCAAAAGGACTCTCTCACCGTTTCCGAAAGCAACGCAAAATGGCGATAGTATAATTTACTAAATATTCAAGGATCGTCCTTCCGCCATTTTGTCGGGAAAACGGTGATCCTTTTCCAAAATTCCTTCAGATATAATTTAATCTGAAGGTCCTGCGTCCAAAGAATCCTTTTCCATTTATTTCATTAACAAAAAAAATTTTTTTGCAAATGATATGACTACATAGATACCTACATACATACTTAAAAAAAATTAGCTAAATTTTTTAATTAATTTTGACGGGAAATGGCTCAAAAGAAGCTGAAGGATTCAAGGATCATAAATAAAATAAATTCCAAAAGGACTCTCTCACCGTTTCCGAAAGCAACGCAAAATGGCGATAGTATAATTTACTAAATATTCAAGGATCGTCCTTCCGCCATTTTGTCGGGAAAACGGTGATCCTTTTCCAAAATTCCTTCAGATATAATTTAATCTGAAGGTCCTGCGTCCAAAGAATCCTTTTCCATTTATTTCATTAACAAAAAAAATTTTTTTGCAAATGATATGACTACATAGATACCTACATACATACTTAAAAAAAATTAGCTAAATTTTTTAATTAATTTTGACGGGAAATGGCTCAAAAGAAGCTGAAGGATTCAAGGATCATAAATAAAATAAATTCCAAAAGGACTCTCTCACCGTTTCCGAAAGCAACGCAAAATGGCGATAGTATAATTTACTAAATATTCAAGGATCGTCCTTCCGCCATTTTGTCGGGAAAACGGTGATCCTTTTCCAAAATTCCTTCAGATATAATTTAATCTGAAGGTCCTGCGTCCAAAGAATCCTTTTCCATTTATTTCATTAACAAAAAAAATTTTTTTGCAAATGATATGACTACATAGATACCTACATACATACTTAAAAAAAATTAGCTAAATTTTTTAATTAATTTTGACGGGAAATGGCTCAAAAGAAGCTGAAGGATTCAAGGATCATAAATAAAATAAATTCCAAAAGGACTCTCTCACCGTTTCCGAAAGCAACGCAAAATGGCGATAGTATAATTTACTAAATATTCAAGGATCGTCCTTCCGCCATTTTGTCGGGAAAACGGTGATCCTTTTCCAAAATTCCTTCAGATATAGTTTGAAGATCTACGCAATGCCCTGCCTCCTAATTAGCCCACCACCAGTACAAGCGTTCTTCTTCCTGCTCATTTTTTCCGCCCCCTAATTAGAGGGCCACCTGTTACAAGCGTTCTTCTTCCTGCTCATAAATAATGATCATAAATAAAATAAATTCCAAAAGGACTCTCTCACCGTTTCCGAAAGCAACGCAAAATGGCGATAGTATAATTTACTAAATATTCAAGGATCGTCCTTCCGCCATTTTGTCGGGAAAACGGTGATCCTTTTCCAAAATTCCTTCAGATATAATTTAATCTGAAGGTCCTGCGTCCAAAGAATCCTTTTCCATTTATTTCATTAACAAAAAAAATTTTTTTGCAAATGATATGACTACATAGATACCTACATACATACTTAAAAAAAATTAGCTAAATTTTTTAATTAATTTTGACGGGAAATGGCTCAAAAGAAGCTG
Organism: Dioctria rufipes; assembly: GCA_963924295.1. NCBI lineage: Eukaryota > Metazoa > Arthropoda > Insecta > Diptera > Asilidae > Dioctria > Dioctria rufipes. The sequence goes on from CAWUPM010001288.1 coordinate 22,889, forward strand.
AAGGATTCAAGGATCATAAATAAAATAAATTCCAAAAGGACTCTCTCACCGTTTCCGAAAGCAACGCAAAATGGCGATAGTATAATTTACTAAATATTCAAGGATCGTCCTTCCGCCATTTTGTCGGGAAAACGGTGATCCTTTTCCAAAATTCCTTCAGATATAATTTAATCTGAAGGTCCTGCGTCCAAAGAATCCTTTTCCATTTATTTCATTAACAAAAAAAATTTTTTTGCAAATGATATGACTACATAGATACCTACATACATACTTAAAAAAAATTAGCTAAATTTTTTAATTAATTTTGACGGGAAATGGCTCAAAAGAAGCTGAAGGATTCAAGGATCATAAATAAAATAAATTCCAAAAGGACTCTCTCACCGTTTCCGAAAGCAACGCAAAATGGCGATAGTATAATTTACTAAATATTCAAGGATCGTCCTTCCGCCATTTTGTCGGGAAAACGGTGATCCTTTTCCAAAATTCCTTCAGATATAATTTAATCTGAAGGTCCTGCGTCCAAAGAATCCTTTTCCATTTATTTCATTAACAAAAAAAATTTTTTTGCAAATGATATGACTACATAGATACCTACATACATACTTAAAAAAAATTAGCTAAATTTTTTAATTAATTTTGACGGGAAATGGCTCAAAAGAAGCTGAAGGATTCAAGGATCATAAATAAAATAAATTCCAAAAGGACTCTCTCACCGTTTCCGAAAGCAACGCAAAATGGCGATAGTATAATTTACTAAATATTCAAGGATCGTCCTTCCGCCATTTTGTCGGGAAAACGGTGATCCTTTTCCAAAATTCCTTCAGATATAATTTAATCTGAAGGTCCTGCGTCCAAAGAATCCTTTTCCATTTATTTCATTAACAAAAAAAATTTTTTTGCAAATGATATGACTACATAGATACCTACATACATACTTAAAAAAAATTAGCTAAATTTTTTAATTAATTTTGACGGGAAATGGCTCAAAAGAAGCTGAAGGATTCAAGGATCATAAATAAAATAAATTCCAAAAGGACTCTCTCACCGTTTCCGAAAGCAACGCAAAATGGCGATAGTATAATTTACTAAATATTCAAGGATCGTCCTTCCGCCATTTTGTCGGGAAAACGGTGATCCTTTTCCAAAATTCCTTCAGATATAATTTAATCTGAAGGTCCTGCGTCCAAAGAATCCTTTTCCATTTATTTCATTAACAAAAAAAATTTTTTTGCAAATGATATGACTACATAGATACCTACATACATACTTAAAAAAAATTAGCTAAATTTTTTAATTAATTTTGACGGGAAATGGCTCAAAAGAAGCTGAAGGATTCAAGGATCATAAATAAAATAAATTCCAAAAGGACTCTCTCACCGTTTCCGAAAGCAACGCAAAATGGCGATAGTATAATTTACTAAATATTCAAGGATCGTCCTTCCGCCATTTTGTCGGGAAAACGGTGATCCTTTTCCAAAATTCCTTCAGATATAATTTAATCTGAAGGTCCTGCGTCCAAAGAATCCTTTTCCATTTATTTCATTAACAAAAAAAATTTTTTTGCAAATGATATGACTACATAGATACCTACATACATACTTAAAAAAAATTAGCTAAATTTTTTAATTAATTTTGACGGGAAATGGCTCAAAAGAAGCTGAAGGATTCAAGGATCATAAATAAAATAAATTCCAAAAGGACTCTCTCACCGTTTCCGAAAGCAACGCAAAATGGCGATAGTATAATTTACTAAATATTCAAGGATCGTCCTTCCGCCATTTTGTCGGGAAAACGGTGATCCTTTTCCAAAATTCCTTCAGATATAATTTAATCTGAAGGTCCTGCGTCCAAAGAATCCTTTTCCATTTATTTCATTAACAAAAAAAATTTTTTTGCAAATGATATGACTACATAGATACCTACATACATACTTAAAAAAAATTAGCTAAATTTTTTAATTAATTTTGACGGGAAATGGCTCAAAAGAAGCTGAAGGATTCAAGGATCATAAATAAAATAAATTCCAAAAGGACTCTCTCACCGTTTCCGAAAGCAACGCAAAATGGCGATAGTATAATTTACTAAATATTCAAGGATCGTCCTTCCGCCATTTTGTCGGGAAAACGGTGATCCTTTTCCAAAATTCCTTCAGATATAATTTAATCTGAAGGTCCTGCGTCCAAAGAATCCTTTTCCATTTATTTCATTAACAAAAAAAATTTTTTTGCAAATGATATGACTACATAGATACCTACATACATACTTAAAAAAAATTAGCTAAATTTTTTAATTAATTTTGACGGGAAATGGCTCAAAAGAAGCTGAAGGATTCAAGGATCATAAATAAAATAAATTCCAAAAGGACTCTCTCACCGTTTCCGAAAGCAACGCAAAATGGCGATAGTATAATTTACTAAATATTCAAGGATCGTCCTTCCGCCATTTTGTCGGGAAAACGGTGATCCTTTTCCAAAATTCCTTCAGATATAATTTAATCTGAAGGTCCTGCGTCCAAAGAATCCTTTTCCATTTATTTCATTAACAAAAAAAATTTTTTTGCAAATGATATGACTACATAGATACCTACATACATACTTAAAAAAAATTAGCTAAATTTTTTAATTAATTTTGACGGGAAATGGCTCAAAAGAAGCTGAAGGATTCAAGGATCATAAATAAAATAAATTCCAAAAGGACTCTCTCACCGTTTCCGAAAGCAACGCAAAATGGCGATAGTATAATTTACTAAATATTCAAGGATCGTCCTTCCGCCATTTTGTCGGGAAAACGGTGATCCTTTTCCAAAATTCCTTCAGATATAGTTTGAAGATCTACGCAATGCCCTGCCTCCTAATTAGCCCACCACCAGTACAAGCGTTCTTCTTCCTGCTCATTTTTTCCGCCCCCTAATTAGAGGGCCACCTGTTACAAGCGTTCTTCTTCCTGCTCATAAATAATGATCATAAATAAAATAAATTCCAAAAGGACTCTCTCACCGTTTCCGAAAGCAACGCAAAATGGCGATAGTATAATTTACTAAATATTCAAGGATCGTCCTTCCGCCATTTTGTCGGGAAAACGGTGATCCTTTTCCAAAATTCCTTCAGATATAATTTAATCTGAAGGTCCTGCGTCCAAAGAATCCTTTTCCATTTATTTCATTAACAAAAAAAATTTTTTTGCAAATGATATGACTACATAGATACCTACATACATACTTAAAAAAAATTAGCTAAATTTTTTAATTAATTTTGACGGGAAATGGCTCAAAAGAAGCTGAAGGATTCAAGGATCATAAATAAAATAAATTCCAAAAGGACTCTCTCACCGTTTCCGAAAGCAACGCAAAATGGCGATAGTATAATTTACTAAATATTCAAGGATCGTCCTTCCGCCATTTTGTCGGGAAAACGGTGATCCTTTTCCAAAATTCCTTCAGATATAATTTAATCTGAAGGTCCTGCGTCCAAAGAATCCTTTTCCATTTATTTCATTAACAAAAAAAATTTTTTTGCAAATGATATGACTACATAGATACCTACATACATACTTAAAAAAAATTAGCTAAATTTTTTAATTAATTTTGACGGGAAATGGCTCAAAAGAAGCTGAAGGATTCAAGGATCATAAATAAAATAAATTCCAAAAGGACTCTCTCACCGTTTCCGAAAGCAACGCAAAATGGCGATAGTATAATTTACTAAATATTCAAGGATCGTCCTTCCGCCATTTTGTCGGGAAAACGGTGATCCTTTTCCAAAATTCCTTCAGATATAATTTAATCTGAAGGTCCTGCGTCCAAAGAATCCTTTTCCATTTATTTCATTAACAAAAAAAATTTTTTTGCAAATGATATGACTACATAGATACCTACATACATACTTAAAAAAAATTAGCTAAATTTTTTAATTAATTTTGACGGGAAATGGCTCAAAAGAAGCTGAAGGATTCAAGGATCATAAATAAAATAAATTCCAAAAGGACTCTCTCACCGTTTCCGAAAGCAACGCAAAATGGCGATAGTATAATTTACTAAATATTCAAGGATCGTCCTTCCGCCATTTTGTCGGGAAAACGGTGATCCTTTTCCAAAATTCCTTCAGATATAATTTAATCTGAAGGTCCTGCGTCCAAAGAATCCTTTTCCATTTATTTCATTAACAAAAAAAATTTTTTTGCAAATGATATGACTACATAGATACCTACATACATACTTAAAAAAAATTAGCTAAATTTTTTAATTAATTTTGACGGGAAATGGCTCAAAAGAAGCTGAAGGATTCAAGGATCATAAATAAAATAAATTCCAAAAGGACTCTCTCACCGTTTCCGAAAGCAACGCAAAATGGCGATAGTATAATTTACTAAATATTCAAGGATCGTCCTTCCGCCATTTTGTCGGGAAAACGGTGATCCTTTTCCAAAATTCCTTCAGATATAATTTAATCTGAAGGTCCTGCGTCCAAAGAATCCTTTTCCATTTATTTCATTAACAAAAAAAATTTTTTTGCAAATGATATGACTACATAGATACCTACATACATACTTAAAAAAAATTAGCTAAATTTTTTAATTAATTTTGACGGGAAATGGCTCAAAAGAAGCTGAAGGATTCAAGGATCATAAATAAAATAAATTCCAAAAGGACTCTCTCACCGTTTCCGAAAGCAACGCAAAATGGCGATAGTATAATTTACTAAATATTCAAGGATCGTCCTTCCGCCATTTTGTCGGGAAAACGGTGATCCTTTTCCAAAATTCCTTCAGATATAATTTAATCTGAAGGTCCTGCGTCCAAAGAATCCTTTTCCATTTATTTCATTAACAAAAAAAATTTTTTTGCAAATGATATGACTACATAGATACCTACATACATACTTAAAAAAAATTAGCTAAATTTTTTAATTAATTTTGACGGGAAATGGCTCAAAAGAAGCTGAAGGATTCAAGGATCATAAATAAAATAAATTCCAAAAGGACTCTCTCACCGTTTCCGAAAGCAACGCAAAATGGCGATAGTATAATTTACTAAATATTCAAGGATCGTCCTTCCGCCATTTTGTCGGGAAAACGGTGATCCTTTTCCAAAATTCCTTCAGATATAATTTAATCTGAAGGTCCTGCGTCCAAAGAATCCTTTTCCATTTATTTCATTAACAAAAAAAATTTTTTTGCAAATGATATGACTACATAGATACCTACATACATACTTAAAAAAAATTAGCTAAATTTTTTAATTAATTTTGACGGGAAATGGCTCAAAAGAAGCTGAAGGATTCAAGGATCATAAATAAAATAAATTCCAAAAGGACTCTCTCACCGTTTCCGAAAGCAACGCAAAATGGCGATAGTATAATTTACTAAATATTCAAGGATCGTCCTTCCGCCATTTTGTCGGGAAAACGGTGATCCTTTTCCAAAATTCCTTCAGATATAATTTAATCTGAAGGTCCTGCGTCCAAAGAATCCTTTTCCATTTATTTCATTAACAAAAAAAATTTTTTTGCAAATGATATGACTACATAGATACCTACATACATACTTAAAAAAAATTAGCTAAATTTTTTAATTAATTTTGACGGGAAATGGCTCAAAAGAAGCTGAAGGATTCAAGGATCATAAATAAAATAAATTCCAAAAGGACTCTCTCACCGTTTCCGAAAGCAACGCAAAATGGCGATAGTATAATTTACTAAATATTCAAGGATCGTCCTTCCGCCATTTTGTCGGGAAAACGGTGATCCTTTTCCAAAATTCCTTCAGATATAATTTAATCTGAAGGTCCTGCGTCCAAAGAATCCTTTTCCATTTATTTCATTAACAAAAAAAATTTTTTTGCAAATGATATGACTACATAGATACCTACATACATACTTAAAAAAAATTAGCTAAATTTTTTAATTAATTTTGACGGGAAATGGCTCAAAAGAAGCTGAAGGATTCAAGGATCATAAATAAAATAAATTCCAAAAGGACTCTCTCACCGTTTCCGAAAGCAACGCAAAATGGCGATAGTATAATTTACTAAATATTCAAGGATCGTCCTTCCGCCATTTTGTCGGGAAAACGGTGATCCTTTTCCAAAATTCCTTCAGATATAATTTAATCTGAAGGTCCTGCGTCCAAAGAATCCTTTTCCATTTATTTCATTAACAAAAAAAATTTTTTTGCAAATGATATGACTACATAGATACCTACATACATACTTAAAAAAAATTAGCTAAATTTTTTAATTAATTTTGACGGGAAATGGCTCAAAAGAAGCTGAAGGATTCAAGGATCATAAATAAAATAAATTCCAAAAGGACTCTCTCACCGTTTCCGAAAGCAACGCAAAATGGCGATAGTATAATTTACTAAATATTCAAGGATCGTCCTTCCGCCATTTTGTCGGGAAAACGGTGATCCTTTTCCAAAATTCCTTCAGATATAATTTAATCTGAAGGTCCTGCGTCCAAAGAATCCTTTTCCATTTATTTCATTAACAAAAAAAATTTTTTTGCAAATGATATGACTACATAGATACCTACATACATACTTAAAAAAAATTAGCTAAATTTTTTAATTAATTTTGACGGGAAATGGCTCAAAAGAAGCTGAAGGATTCAAGGATCATAAATAAAATAAATTCCAAAAGGACTCTCTCACCGTTTCCGAAAGCAACGCAAAATGGCGATAGTATAATTTACTAAATATTCAAGGATCGTCCTTCCGCCATTTTGTCGGGAAAACGGTGATCCTTTTCCAAAATTCCTTCAGATATAATTTAATCTGAAGGTCCTGCGTCCAAAGAATCCTTTTCCATTTATTTCATTAACAAAAAAAATTTTTTTGCAAATGATATGACTACATAGATACCTACATACATACTTAAAAAAAATTAGCTAAATTTTTTAATTAATTTTGACGGGAAATGGCTCAAAAGAAGCTGAAGGATTCAAGGATCATAAATAAAATAAATTCCAAAAGGACTCTCTCACCGTTTCCGAAAGCAACGCAAAATGGCGATAGTATAATTTACTAAATATTCAAGGATCGTCCTTCCGCCATTTTGTCGGGAAAACGGTGATCCTTTTCCAAAATTCCTTCAGATATAATTTAATCTGAAGGTCCTGCGTCCAAAGAATCCTTTTCCATTTATTTCATTAACAAAAAAAATTTTTTTGCAAATGATATGACTACATAGATACCTACATACATACTTAAAAAAAATTAGCTAAATTTTTTAATTAATTTTGACGGGAAATGGCTCAAAAGAAGCTGAAGGATTCAAGGATCATAAATAAAATAAATTCCAAAAGGACTCTCTCACCGTTTCCGAAAGCAACGCAAAATGGCGATAGTATAATTTACTAAATATTCAAGGATCGTCCTTCCGCCATTTTGTCGGGAAAACGGTGATCCTTTTCCAAAATTCCTTCAGATATAATTTAATCTGAAGGTCCTGCGTCCAAAGAATCCTTTTCCATTTATTTCATTAACAAAAAAAATTTTTTTGCAAATGATATGACTACATAGATACCTACATACATACTTAAAAAAAATTAGCTAAATTTTTTAATTAATTTTGACGGGAAATGGCTCAAAAGAAGCTGAAGGATTCAAGGATCATAAATAAAATAAATTCCAAAAGGACTCTCTCACCGTTTCCGAAAGCAACGCAAAATGGCGATAGTATAATTTACTAAATATTCAAGGATCGTCCTTCCGCCATTTTGTCGGGAAAACGGTGATCCTTTTCCAAAATTCCTTCAGATATAATTTAATCTGAAGGTCCTGCGTCCAAAGAATCCTTTTCCATTTATTTCATTAACAAAAAAAATTTTTTTGCAAATGATATGACTACATAGATACCTACATACATACTTAAAAAAAATTAGCTAAATTTTTTAATTAATTTTGACGGGAAATGGCTCAAAAGAAGCTGAAGGATTCAAGGATCATAAATAAAATAAATTCCAAAAGGACTCTCTCACCGTTTCCGAAAGCAACGCAAAATGGCGATAGTATAATTTACTAAATATTCAAGGATCGTCCTTCCGCCATTTTGTCGGGAAAACGGTGATCCTTTTCCAAAATTCCTTCAGATATAGTTTGAAGATCTACGCAATGCCCTGCCTCCTAATTAGCCCACCACCAGTACAAGCGTTCTTCTTCCTGCTCATTTTTTCCGCCCCCTAATTAGAGGGCCACCTGTTACAAGCGTTCTTCTTCCTGCTCATAAATAATGATCATAAATAAAATAAATTCCAAAAGGACTCTCTCACCGTTTCCGAAAGCAACGCAAAATGGCGATAGTATAATTTACTAAATATTCAAGGATCGTCCTTCCGCCATTTTGTCGGGAAAACGGTGATCCTTTTCCAAAATTCCTTCAGATATAATTTAATCTGAAGGTCCTGCGTCCAAAGAATCCTTTTCCATTTATTTCATTAACAAAAAAAATTTTTTTGCAAATGATATGACTACATAGATACCTACATACATACTTAAAAAAAATTAGCTAAATTTTTTAATTAATTTTGACGGGAAATGGCTCAAAAGAAGCTGAAGGATTCAAGGATCATAAATAAAATAAATTCCAAAAGGACTCTCTCACCGTTTCCGAAAGCAACGCAAAATGGCGATAGTATAATTTACTAAATATTCAAGGATCGTCCTTCCGCCATTTTGTCGGGAAAACGGTGATCCTTTTCCAAAATTCCTTCAGATATAATTTAATCTGAAGGTCCTGCGTCCAAAGAATCCTTTTCCATTTATTTCATTAACAAAAAAAATTTTTTTGCAAATGATATGACTACATAGATACCTACATACATACTTAAAAAAAATTAGCTAAATTTTTTAATTAATTTTGACGGGAAATGGCTCAAAAGAAGCTGAAGGATTCAAGGATCATAAATAAAATAAATTCCAAAAGGACTCTCTCACCGTTTCCGAAAGCAACGCAAAATGGCGATAGTATAATTTACTAAATATTCAAGGATCGTCCTTCCGCCATTTTGTCGGGAAAACGGTGATCCTTTTCCAAAATTCCTTCAGATATAATTTAATCTGAAGGTCCTGCGTCCAAAGAATCCTTTTCCATTTATTTCATTAACAAAAAAAATTTTTTTGCAAATGATATGACTACATAGATACCTACATACATACTTAAAAAAAATTAGCTAAATTTTTTAATTAATTTTGACGGGAAATGGCTCAAAAGAAGCTGAAGGATTCAAGGATCATAAATAAAATAAATTCCAAAAGGACTCTCTCACCGTTTCCGAAAGCAACGCAAAATGGCGATAGTATAATTTACTAAATATTCAAGGATCGTCCTTCCGCCATTTTGTCGGGAAAACGGTGATCCTTTTCCAAAATTCCTTCAGATATAATTTAATCTGAAGGTCCTGCGTCCAAAGAATCCTTTTCCATTTATTTCATTAACAAAAAAAATTTTTTTGCAAATGATATGACTACATAGATACCTACATACATACTTAAAAAAAATTAGCTAAATTTTTTAATTAATTTTGACGGGAAATGGCTCAAAAGAAGCTGAAGGATTCAAGGATCATAAATAAAATAAATTCCAAAAGGACTCTCTCACCGTTTCCGAAAGCAACGCAAAATGGCGATAGTATAATTTACTAAATATTCAAGGATCGTCCTTCCGCCATTTTGTCGGGAAAACGGTGATCCTTTTCCAAAATTCCTTCAGATATAGTTTGAAGATCTACGCAATGCCCTGCCTCCTAATTAGCCCACCACCAGTACAAGCGTTCTTCTTCCTGCTCATTTTTTCCGCCCCCTAATTAGAGGGCCACCTGTTACAAGCGTTCTTCTTCCTGCTCATAAATAATGATCATAAATAAAATAAATTCCAAAAGGACTCTCTCACCGTTTCCGAAAGCAACGCAAAATGGCGATAGTATAATTTACTAAATATTCAAGGATCGTCCTTCCGCCATTTTGTCGGGAAAACGGTGATCCTTTTCCAAAATTCCTTCAGATATAATTTAATCTGAAGGTCCTGCGTCCAAAGAATCCTTTTCCATTTATTTCATTAACAAAAAAAATTTTTTTGCAAATGATATGACTACATAGATACCTACATACATACTTAAAAAAAATTAGCTAAATTTTTTAATTAATTTTGACGGGAAATGGCTCAAAAGAAGCTGAAGGATTCAAGGATCATAAATAAAATAAATTCCAAAAGGACTCTCTCACCGTTTCCGAAAGCAACGCAAAATGGCGATAGTATAATTTACTAAATATTCAAGGATCGTCCTTCCGCCATTTTGTCGGGAAAACGGTGATCCTTTTCCAAAATTCCTTCAGATATAATTTAATCTGAAGGTCCTGCGTCCAAAGAATCCTTTTCCATTTATTTCATTAACAAAAAAAATTTTTTTGCAAATGATATGACTACATAGATACCTACATACATACTTAAAAAAAATTAGCTAAATTTTTTAATTAATTTTGACGGGAAATGGCTCAAAAGAAGCTGAAGGATTCAAGGATCATAAATAAAATAAATTCCAAAAGGACTCTCTCACCGTTTCCGAAAGCAACGCAAAATGGCGATAGTATAATTTACTAAATATTCAAGGATCGTCCTTCCGCCATTTTGTCGGGAAAACGGTGATCCTTTTCCAAAATTCCTTCAGATATAATTTAATCTGAAGGTCCTGCGTCCAAAGAATCCTTTTCCATTTATTTCATTAACAAAAAAAATTTTTTTGCAAATGATATGACTACATAGATACCTACATACATACTTAAAAAAAATTAGCTAAATTTTTTAATTAATTTTGACGGGAAATGGCTCAAAAGAAGCTGAAGGATTCAAGGATCATAAATAAAATAAATTCCAAAAGGACTCTCTCACCGTTTCCGAAAGCAACGCAAAATGGCGATAGTATAATTTACTAAATATTCAAGGATCGTCCTTCCGCCATTTTGTCGGGAAAACGGTGATCCTTTTCCAAAATTCCTTCAGATATAATTTAATCTGAAGGTCCTGCGTCCAAAGAATCCTTTTCCATTTATTTCATTAACAAAAAAAATTTTTTTGCAAATGATATGACTACATAGATACCTACATACATACTTAAAAAAAATTAGCTAAATTTTTTAATTAATTTTGACGGGAAATGGCTCAAAAGAAGCTGAAGGATTCAAGGATCATAAATAAAATAAATTCCAAAAGGACTCTCTCACCGTTTCCGAAAGCAACGCAAAATGGCGATAGTATAATTTACTAAATATTCAAGGATCGTCCTTCCGCCATTTTGTCGGGAAAACGGTGATCCTTTTCCAAAATTCCTTCAGATATAATTTAATCTGAAGGTCCTGCGTCCAAAGAATCCTTTTCCATTTATTTCATTAACAAAAAAAATTTTTTTGCAAATGATATGACTACATAGATACCTACATACATACTTAAAAAAAATTAGCTAAATTTTTTAATTAATTTTGACGGGAAATGGCTCAAAAGAAGCTGAAGGATTCAAGGATCATAAATAAAATAAATTCCAAAAGGACTCTCTCACCGTTTCCGAAAGCAACGCAAAATGGCGATAGTATAATTTACTAAATATTCAAGGATCGTCCTTCCGCCATTTTGTCGGGAAAACGGTGATCCTTTTCCAAAATTCCTTCAGATATAATTTAATCTGAAGGTCCTGCGTCCAAAGAATCCTTTTCCATTTATTTCATTAACAAAAAAAATTTTTTTGCAAATGATATGACTACATAGATACCTACATACATACTTAAAAAAAATTAGCTAAATTTTTTAATTAATTTTGACGGGAAATGGCTCAAAAGAAGCTGAAGGATTCAAGGATCATAAATAAAATAAATTCCAAAAGGACTCTCTCACCGTTTCCGAAAGCAACGCAAAATGGCGATAGTATAATTTACTAAATATTCAAGGATCGTCCTTCCGCCATTTTGTCGGGAAAACGGTGATCCTTTTCCAAAATTCCTTCAGATATAATTTAATCTGAAGGTCCTGCGTCCAAAGAATCCTTTTCCATTTATTTCATTAACAAAAAAAATTTTTTTGCAAATGATATGACTACATAGATACCTACATACATACTTAAAAAAAATTAGCTAAATTTTTTAATTAATTTTGACGGGAAATGGCTCAAAAGAAGCTGAAGGATTCAAGGATCATAAATAAAATAAATTCCAAAAGGACTCTCTCACCGTTTCCGAAAGCAACGCAAAATGGCGATAGTATAATTTACTAAATATTCAAGGATCGTCCTTCCGCCATTTTGTCGGGAAAACGGTGATCCTTTTCCAAAATTCCTTCAGATATAATTTAATCTGAAGGTCCTGCGTCCAAAGAATCCTTTTCCATTTATTTCATTAACAAAAAAAATTTTTTTGCAAATGATATGACTACATAGATACCTACATACATACTTAAAAAAAATTAGCTAAATTTTTTAATTAATTTTGACGGGAAATGGCTCAAAAGAAGCTGAAGGATTCAAGGATCATAAATAAAATAAATTCCAAAAGGACTCTCTCACCGTTTCCGAAAGCAACGCAAAATGGCGATAGTATAATTTACTAAATATTCAAGGATCGTCCTTCCGCCATTTTGTCGGGAAAACGGTGATCCTTTTCCAAAATTCCTTCAGATATAATTTAATCTGAAGGTCCTGCGTCCAAAGAATCCTTTTCCATTTATTTCATTAACAAAAAAAATTTTTTTGCAAATGATATGACTACATAGATACCTACATACATACTTAAAAAAAATTAGCTAAATTTTTTAATTAATTTTGACGGGAAATGGCTCAAAAGAAGCTGAAGGATTCAAGGATCATAAATAAAATAAATTCCAAAAGGACTCTCTCACCGTTTCCGAAAGCAACGCAAAATGGCGATAGTATAATTTACTAAATATTCAAGGATCGTCCTTCCGCCATTTTGTCGGGAAAACGGTGATCCTTTTCCAAAATTCCTTCAGATATAGTTTGAAGATCTACGCAATGCCCTGCCTCCTAATTAGCCCACCACCAGTACAAGCGTTCTTCTTCCTGCTCATTTTTTCCGCCCCCTAATTAGAGGGCCACCTGTTACAAGCGTTCTTCTTCCTGCTCATAAATAATGATCATAAATAAAATAAATTCCAAAAGGACTCTCTCACCGTTTCCGAAAGCAACGCAAAATGGCGATAGTATAATTTACTAAATATTCAAGGATCGTCCTTCCGCCATTTTGTCGGGAAAACGGTGATCCTTTTCCAAAATTCCTTCAGATATAATTTAATCTGAAGGTCCTGCGTCCAAAGAATCCTTTTCCATTTATTTCATTAACAAAAAAAATTTTTTTGCAAATGATATGACTACATAGATACCTACATACATACTTAAAAAAAATTAGCTAAATTTTTTAATTAATTTTGACGGGAAATGGCTCAAAAGAAGCTGAAGGATTCAAGGATCATAAATAAAATAAATTCCAAAAGGACTCTCTCACCGTTTCCGAAAGCAACGCAAAATGGCGATAGTATAATTTACTAAATATTCAAGGATCGTCCTTCCGCCATTTTGTCGGGAAAACGGTGATCCTTTTCCAAAATTCCTTCAGATATAATTTAATCTGAAGGTCCTGCGTCCAAAGAATCCTTTTCCATTTATTTCATTAACAAAAAAAATTTTTTTGCAAATGATATGACTACATAGATACCTACATACATACTTAAAAAAAATTAGCTAAATTTTTTAATTAATTTTGACGGGAAATGGCTCAAAAGAAGCTGAAGGATTCAAGGATCATAAATAAAATAAATTCCAAAAGGACTCTCTCACCGTTTCCGAAAGCAACGCAAAATGGCGATAGTATAATTTACTAAATATTCAAGGATCGTCCTTCCGCCATTTTGTCGGGAAAACGGTGATCCTTTTCCAAAATTCCTTCAGATATAATTTAATCTGAAGGTCCTGCGTCCAAAGAATCCTTTTCCATTTATTTCATTAACAAAAAAAATTTTTTTGCAAATGATATGACTACATAGATACCTACATACATACTTAAAAAAAATTAGCTAAATTTTTTAATTAATTTTGACGGGAAATGGCTCAAAAGAAGCTGAAGGATTCAAGGATCATAAATAAAATAAATTCCAAAAGGACTCTCTCACCGTTTCCGAAAGCAACGCAAAATGGCGATAGTATAATTTACTAAATATTCAAGGATCGTCCTTCCGCCATTTTGTCGGGAAAACGGTGATCCTTTTCGAAAATTCCTTCAGATATAATTTAATCTGAAGGTCCTGCGTCCAAAGAATCCTTTTCCATTTATTTCATTAACAAAAAAAATTTTTTTGCAAATGATATGACTACATAGATACCTACATACATACTTAAAAAAAATTAGCTAAATTTTTTAATTAATTTTGACGGGAAATGGCTCAAAAGAAGCTGAAGGATTCAAGGATCATAAATAAAATAAATTCCAAAAGGACTCTCTCACCGTTTCCGAAAGCAACGCAAAATGGCGATAGTATAATTTACTAAATATTCAAGGATCGTCCTTCCGCCATTTTGTCGGGAAAACGGTGATCCTTTTCGAAAATTCCTTCAGATATAATTTAATCTGAAGGTCCTGCGTCCAAAGAATCCTTTTCCATTTATTTCATTAACAAAAAAAATTTTTTTGCAAATGATATGACTACATAGATACCTACATACATACTTAAAAAAAATTAGCTAAATTTTTTAATTAATTTTGACGGGAAATGGCTCAAAAGAAGCTGAAGGATTCAAGGATCATAAATAAAATAAATTCCAAAAGGACTCTCTCACCGTTTCCGAAAGCAACGCAAAATGGCGATAGTATAATTTACTAAATATTCAAGGATCGTCCTTCCGCCATTTTGTCGGGAAAACGGTGATCCTTTTCGAAAATTCCTTCAGATATAATTTAATCTGAAGGTCCTGCGTCCAAAGAATCCTTTTCCATTTATTTCATTAACAAAAAAAATTTTTTTGCAAATGATATGACTACATAGATACCTACATACATACTTAAAAAAAATTAGCTAAATTTTTTAATTAATTTTGACGGGAAATGGCTCAAAAGAAGCTGAAGGATTCAAGGATCATAAATAAAATAAATTCCAAAAGGACTCTCTCACCGTTTCCGAAAGCAACGCAAAATGGCGATAGTATAATTTACTAAATATTCAAGGATCGTCCTTCCGCCATTTTGTCGGGAAAACGGTGATCCTTTTCGAAAATTCCTTCAGATATAATTTAATCTGAAGGTCCTGCGTCCAAAGAATCCTTTTCCATTTATTTCATTAACAAAAAAAATTTTTTTGCAAATGATATGACTACATAGATACCTACATACATACTTAAAAAAAATTAGCTAAATTTTTTAATTAATTTTGACGGGAAATGGCTCAAAAGAAGCTGAAGGATTCAAGGATCATAAATAAAATAAATTCCAAAAGGACTCTCTCACCGTTTCCGAAAGCAACGCAAAATGGCGATAGTATAATTTACTAAATATTCAAGGATCGTCCTTCCGCCATTTTGTCGGGAAAACGGTGATCCTTTTCGAAAATTCCTTCAGATATAATTTAATCTGAAGGTCCTGCGTCCAAAGAATCCTTTTCCATTTATTTCATTAACAAAAAAAATTTTTTTGCAAATGATATGACTACATAGATACCTACATACATACTTAAAAAAAATTAGCTAAATTTTTTAATTAATTTTGACGGGAAATGGCTCAAAAGAAGCTGAAGGATTCAAGGATCATAAATAAAATAAATTCCAAAAGGACTCTCTCACCGTTTCCGAAAGCAACGCAAAATGGCGATAGTATAATTTACTAAATATTCAAGGATCGTCCTTCCGCCATTTTGTCGGGAAAACGGTGATCCTTTTCGAAAATTCCTTCAGATATAATTTAATCTGAAGGTCCTGCGTCCAAAGAATCCTTTTCCATTTATTTCATTAACAAAAAAAATTTTTTTGCAAATGATATGACTACATAGATACCTACATACATACTTAAAAAAAATTAGCTAAATTTTTTAATTAATTTTGACGGGAAATGGCTCAAAAGAAGCTGAAGGATTCAAGGATCATAAATAAAATAAATTCCAAAAGGACTCTCTCACCGTTTCCGAAAGCAACGCAAAATGGCGATAGTATAATTTACTAAATATTCAAGGATCGTCCTTCCGCCATTTTGTCGGGAAAACGGTGATCCTTTTCGAAAATTCCTTCAGATATAATTTAATCTGAAGGTCCTGCGTCCAAAGAATCCTTTTCCATTTATTTCATTAACAAAAAAAATTTTTTTGCAAATGATATGACTACATAGATACCTACATACATACTTAAAAAAAATTAGCTAAATTTTTTAATTAATTTTGACGGGAAATGGCTCAAAAGAAGCTGAAGGATTCAAGGATCATAAATAAAATAAATTCCAAAAGGACTCTCTCACCGTTTCCGAAAGCAACGCAAAATGGCGATAGTATAATTTACTAAATATTCAAGGATCGTCCTTCCGCCATTTTGTCGGGAAAACGGTGATCCTTTTCGAAAATTCCTTCAGATATAATTTAATCTGAAGGTCCTGCGTCCAAAGAATCCTTTTCCATTTATTTCATTAACAAAAAAAATTTTTTTGCAAATGATATGACTACATAGATACCTACATACATACTTAAAAAAAATTAGCTAAATTTTTTAATTAATTTTGACGGGAAATGGCTCAAAAGAAGCTGAAGGATTCAAGGATCATAAATAAAATAAATTCCAAAAGGACTCTCTCACCGTTTCCGAAAGCAACGCAAAATGGCGATAGTATAATTTACTAAATATTCAAGGATCGTCCTTCCGCCATTTTGTCGGGAAAACGGTGATCCTTTTCGAAAATTCCTTCAGATATAATTTAATCTGAAGGTCCTGCGTCCAAAGAATCCTTTTCCATTTATTTCATTAACAAAAAAAATTTTTTTGCAAATGATATGACTACATAGATACCTACATACATACTTAAAAAAAATTAGCTAAATTTTTTAATTAATTTTGACGGGAAATGGCTCAAAAGAAGCTGAAGGATTCAAGGATCATAAATAAAATAAATTCCAAAAGGACTCTCTCACCGTTTCCGAAAGCAACGCAAAATGGCGATAGTATAATTTACTAAATATTCAAGGATCGTCCTTCCGCCATTTTGTCGGGAAAACGGTGATCCTTTTCGAAAATTCCTTCAGATATAATTTAATCTGAAGGTCCTGCGTCCAAAGAATCCTTTTCCATTTATTTCATTAACAAAAAAAATTTTTTTGCAAATGATATGACTACATAGATACCTACATACATACTTAAAAAAAATTAGCTAAATTTTTTAATTAATTTTGACGGGAAATGGCTCAAAAGAAGCTGAAGGATTCAAGGATCATAAATAAAATAAATTCCAAAAGGACTCTCTCACCGTTTCCGAAAGCAACGCAAAATGGCGATAGTATAATTTACTAAATATTCAAGGATCGTCCTTCCGCCATTTTGTCGGGAAAACGGTGATCCTTTTCGAAAATTCCTTCAGATATAATTTAATCTGAAGGTCCTGCGTCCAAAGAATCCTTTTCCATTTATTTCATTAACAAAAAAAATTTTTTTGCAAATGATATGACTACATAGATACCTACATACATACTTAAAAAAAATTAGCTAAATTTTTTAATTAATTTTGACGGGAAATGGCTCAAAAGAAGCTGAAGGATTCAAGGATCATAAATAAAATAAATTCCAAAAGGACTCTCTCACCGTTTCCGAAAGCAACGCAAAATGGCGATAGTATAATTTACTAAATATTCAAGGATCGTCCTTCCGCCATTTTGTCGGGAAAACGGTGATCCTTTTCGAAAATTCCTTCAGATATAATTTAATCTGAAGGTCCTGCGTCCAAAGAATCCTTTTCCATTTATTTCATTAACAAAAAAAATTTTTTTGCAAATGATATGACTACATAGATACCTACATACATACTTAAAAAAAATTAGCTAAATTTTTTAATTAATTTTGACGGGAAATGGCTCAAAAGAAGCTGAAGGATTCAAGGATCATAAATAAAATAAATTCCAAAAGGACTCTCTCACCGTTTCCGAAAGCAACGCAAAATGGCGATAGTATAATTTACTAAATATTCAAGGATCGTCCTTCCGCCATTTTGTCGGGAAAACGGTGATCCTTTTCGAAAATTCCTTCAGATATAATTTAATCTGAAGGTCCTGCGTCCAAAGAATCCTTTTCCATTTATTTCATTAACAAAAAAAATTTTTTTGCAAATGATATGACTACATAGATACCTACATACATACTTAAAAAAAATTAGCTAAATTTTTTAATTAATTTTGACGGGAAATGGCTCAAAAGAAGCTGAAGGATTCAAGGATCATAAATAAAATAAATTCCAAAAGGACTCTCTCACCGTTTCCGAAAGCAACGCAAAATGGCGATAGTATAATTTACTAAATATTCAAGGATCGTCCTTCCGCCATTTTGTCGGGAAAACGGTGATCCTTTTCGAAAATTCCTTCAGATATAATTTAATCTGAAGGTCCTGCGTCCAAAGAATCCTTTTCCATTTATTTCATTAACAAAAAAAATTTTTTTGCAAATGATATGACTACATAGATACCTACATACATACTTAAAAAAAATTAGCTAAATTTTTTAATTAATTTTGACGGGAAATGGCTCAAAAGAAGCTGAAGGATTCAAGGATCATAAATAAAATAAATTCCAAAAGGACTCTCTCACCGTTTCCGAAAGCAACGCAAAATGGCGATAGTATAATTTACTAAATATTCAAGGATCGTCCTTCCGCCATTTTGTCGGGAAAACGGTGATCCTTTTCGAAAATTCCTTCAGATATAATTTAATCTGAAGGTCCTGCGTCCAAAGAATCCTTTTCCATTTATTTCATTAACAAAAAAAATTTTTTTGCAAATGATATGACTACATAGATACCTACATACATACTTAAAAAAAATTAGCTAAATTTTTTAATTAATTTTGACGGGAAATGGCTCAAAAGAAGCTGAAGGATTCAAGGATCATAAATAAAATAAATTCCAAAAGGACTCTCTCACCGTTTCCGAAAGCAACGCAAAATGGCGATAGTATAATTTACTAAATATTCAAGGATCGTCCTTCCGCCATTTTGTCGGGAAAACGGTGATCCTTTTCGAAAATTCCTTCAGATATAATTTAATCTGAAGGTCCTGCGTCCAAAGAATCCTTTTCCATTTATTTCATTAACAAAAAAAATTTTTTTGCAAATGATATGACTACATAGATACCTACATACATACTTAAAAAAAATTAGCTAAATTTTTTAATTAATTTTGACGGGAAATGGCTCAAAAGAAGCTGAAGGATTCAAGGATCATAAATAAAATAAATTCCAAAAGGACTCTCTCACCGTTTCCGAAAGCAACGCAAAATGGCGATAGTATAATTTACTAAATATTCAAGGATCGTCCTTCCGCCATTTTGTCGGGAAAACGGTGATCCTTTTCGAAAATTCCTTCAGATATAATTTAATCTGAAGGTCCTGCGTCCAAAGAATCCTTTTCCATTTATTTCATTAACAAAAAAAATTTTTTTGCAAATGATATGACTACATAGATACCTACATACATACTTAAAAAAAATTAGCTAAATTTTTTAATTAATTTTGACGGGAAATGGCTCAAAAGAAGCTGAAGGATTCAAGGATCATAAATAAAATAAATTCCAAAAGGACTCTCTCACCGTTTCCGAAAGCAACGCAAAATGGCGATAGTATAATTTACTAAATATTCAAGGATCGTCCTTCCGCCATTTTGTCGGGAAAACGGTGATCCTTTTCGAAAATTCCTTCAGATATAATTTAATCTGAAGGTCCTGCGTCCAAAGAATCCTTTTCCATTTATTTCATTAACAAAAAAAATTTTTTTGCAAATGATATGACTACATAGATACCTACATACATACTTAAAAAAAATTAGCTAAATTTTTTAATTAATTTTGACGGGAAATGGCTCAAAAGAAGCTGAAGGATTCAAGGATCATAAATAAAATAAATTCCAAAAGGACTCTCTCACCGTTTCCGAAAGCAACGCAAAATGGCGATAGTATAATTTACTAAATATTCAAGGATCGTCCTTCCGCCATTTTGTCGGGAAAACGGTGATCCTTTTCGAAAATTCCTTCAGATATAATTTAATCTGAAGGTCCTGCGTCCAAAGAATCCTTTTCCATTTATTTCATTAACAAAAAAAATTTTTTTGCAAATGATATGACTACATAGATACCTACATACATACTTAAAAAAAATTAGCTAAATTTTTTAATTAATTTTGACGGGAAATGGCTCAAAAGAAGCTGAAGGATTCAAGGATCATAAATAAAATAAATTCCAAAAGGACTCTCTCACCGTTTCCGAAAGCAACGCAAAATGGCGATAGTATAATTTACTAAATATTCAAGGATCGTCCTTCCGCCATTTTGTCGGGAAAACGGTGATCCTTTTCGAAAATTCCTTCAGATATAATTTAATCTGAAGGTCCTGCGTCCAAAGAATCCTTTTCCATTTATTTCATTAACAAAAAAAATTTTTTTGCAAATGATATGACTACATAGATACCTACATACATACTTAAAAAAAATTAGCTAAATTTTTTAATTAATTTTGACGGGAAATGGCTCAAAAGAAGCTGAAGGATTCAAGGATCATAAATAAAATAAATTCCAAAAGGACTCTCTCACCGTTTCCGAAAGCAACGCAAAATGGCGATAGTATAATTTACTAAATATTCAAGGATCGTCCTTCCGCCATTTTGTCGGGAAAACGGTGATCCTTTTCGAAAATTCCTTCAGATATAATTTAATCTGAAGGTCCTGCGTCCAAAGAATCCTTTTCCATTTATTTCATTAACAAAAAAAATTTTTTTGCAAATGATATGACTACATAGATACCTACATACATACTTAAAAAAAATTAGCTAAATTTTTTAATTAATTTTGACGGGAAATGGCTCAAAAGAAGCTGAAGGATTCAAGGATCATAAATAAAATAAATTCCAAAAGGACTCTCTCACCGTTTCCGAAAGCAACGCAAAATGGCGATAGTATAATTTACTAAATATTCAAGGATCGTCCTTCCGCCATTTTGTCGGGAAAACGGTGATCCTTTTCGAAAATTCCTTCAGATATAATTTAATCTGAAGGTCCTGCGTCCAAAGAATCCTTTTCCATTTATTTCATTAACAAAAAAAATTTTTTTGCAAATGATATGACTACATAGATACCTACATACATACTTAAAAAAAATTAGCTAAATTTTTTAATTAATTTTGACGGGAAATGGCTCAAAAGAAGCTGAAGGATTCAAGGATCATAAATAAAATAAATTCCAAAAGGACTCTCTCACCGTTTCCGAAAGCAACGCAAAATGGCGATAGTATAATTTACTAAATATTCAAGGATCGTCCTTCCGCCATTTTGTCGGGAAAACGGTGATCCTTTTCGAAAATTCCTTCAGATATAATTTAATCTGAAGGTCCTGCGTCCAAAGAATCCTTTTCCATTTATTTCATTAACAAAAAAAATTTTTTTGCAAATGATATGACTACATAGATACCTACATACATACTTAAAAAAAATTAGCTAAATTTTTTAATTAATTTTGACGGGAAATGGCTCAAAAGAAGCTGAAGGATTCAAGGATCATAAATAAAATAAATTCCAAAAGGACTCTCTCACCGTTTCCGAAAGCAACGCAAAATGGCGATAGTATAATTTACTAAATATTCAAGGATCGTCCTTCCGCCATTTTGTCGGGAAAACGGTGATCCTTTTCGAAAATTCCTTCAGATATAATTTAATCTGAAGGTCCTGCGTCCAAAGAATCCTTTTCCATTTATTTCATTAACAAAAAAAATTTTTTTGCAAATGATATGACTACATAGATACCTACATACATACTTAAAAAAAATTAGCTAAATTTTTTAATTAATTTTGACGGGAAATGGCTCAAAAGAAGCTGAAGGATTCAAGGATCATAAATAAAATAAATTCCAAAAGGACTCTCTCACCGTTTCCGAAAGCAACGCAAAATGGCGATAGTATAATTTACTAAATATTCAAGGATCGTCCTTCCGCCATTTTGTCGGGAAAACGGTGATCCTTTTCGAAAATTCCTTCAGATATAATTTAATCTGAAGGTCCTGCGTCCAAAGAATCCTTTTCCATTTATTTCATTAACAAAAAAAATTTTTTTGCAAATGATATGACTACATAGATACCTACATACATACTTAAAAAAAATTAGCTAAATTTTTTAATTAATTTTGACGGGAAATGGCTCAAAAGAAGCTGAAGGATTCAAGGATCATAAATAAAATAAATTCCAAAAGGACTCTCTCACCGTTTCCGAAAGCAACGCAAAATGGCGATAGTATAATTTACTAAATATTCAAGGATCGTCCTTCCGCCATTTTGTCGGGAAAACGGTGATCCTTTTCGAAAATTCCTTCAGATATAATTTAATCTGAAGGTCCTGCGTCCAAAGAATCCTTTTCCATTTATTTCATTAACAAAAAAAATTTTTTTGCAAATGATATGACTACATAGATACCTACATACATACTTAAAAAAAATTAGCTAAATTTTTTAATTAATTTTGACGGGAAATGGCTCAAAAGAAGCTGAAGGATTCAAGGATCATAAATAAAATAAATTCCAAAAGGACTCTCTCACCGTTTCCGAAAGCAACGC
Organism: Dioctria rufipes; assembly: GCA_963924295.1. Classification (NCBI taxonomy): domain Eukaryota; kingdom Metazoa; phylum Arthropoda; class Insecta; order Diptera; family Asilidae; genus Dioctria; species Dioctria rufipes. Next base: position 45,700 of record CAWUPM010001288.1, read on the forward strand.
AAAATGGCGATAGTATAATTTACTAAATATGCAAGGATCGTCCTTCCGCCATTTTGTCGGGAAAACGGTGATCCTTTTCGAAAATTCCTTCAGATATAATTTAATCTGAAGGTCCTGCGTCCAAAGAATCCTTTTCCATTTATTTCATTAACAAAAAAAATTTTTTTGCAAATGATATGACTACATAGATACCTACATACATACTTAAAAAAAATTAGCTAAATTTTTTAATTAATTTTGACGGGAAATGGCTCAAAAGAAGCTGAAGGATTCAAGGATCATAAATAAAATAAATTCCAAAAGGACTCTCTCACCGTTTCCGAAAGCAACGCAAAATGGCGATAGTATAATTTACTAAATATTCAAGGATCGTCCTTCCGCCATTTTGTCGGGAAAACGGTGATCCTTTTCGAAAATTCCTTCAGATATAATTTAATCTGAAGGTCCTGCGTCCAAAGAATCCTTTTCCATTTATTTCATTAACAAAAAAAATTTTTTTGCAAATGATATGACTACATAGATACCTACATACATACTTAAAAAAAATTAGCTAAATTTTTTAATTAATTTTGACGGGAAATGGCTCAAAAGAAGCTGAAGGATTCAAGGATCATAAATAAAATAAATTCCAAAAGGACTCTCTCACCGTTTCCGAAAGCAACGCAAAATGGCGATAGTATAATTTACTAAATATTCAAGGATCGTCCTTCCGCCATTTTGTCGGGAAAACGGTGATCCTTTTCGAAAATTCCTTCAGATATAATTTAATCTGAAGGTCCTGCGTCCAAAGAATCCTTTTCCATTTATTTCATTAACAAAAAAAATTTTTTTGCAAATGATATGACTACATAGATACCTACATACATACTTAAAAAAAATTAGCTAAATTTTTTAATTAATTTTGACGGGAAATGGCTCAAAAGAAGCTGAAGGATTCAAGGATCATAAATAAAATAAATTCCAAAAGGACTCTCTCACCGTTTCCGAAAGCAACGCAAAATGGCGATAGTATAATTTACTAAATATTCAAGGATCGTCCTTCCGCCATTTTGTCGGGAAAACGGTGATCCTTTTCGAAAATTCCTTCAGATATAATTTAATCTGAAGGTCCTGCGTCCAAAGAATCCTTTTCCATTTATTTCATTAACAAAAAAAATTTTTTTGCAAATGATATGACTACATAGATACCTACATACATACTTAAAAAAAATTAGCTAAATTTTTTAATTAATTTTGACGGGAAATGGCTCAAAAGAAGCTGAAGGATTCAAGGATCATAAATAAAATAAATTCCAAAAGGACTCTCTCACCGTTTCCGAAAGCAACGCAAAATGGCGATAGTATAATTTACTAAATATTCAAGGATCGTCCTTCCGCCATTTTGTCGGGAAAACGGTGATCCTTTTCGAAAATTCCTTCAGATATAATTTAATCTGAAGGTCCTGCGTCCAAAGAATCCTTTTCCATTTATTTCATTAACAAAAAAAATTTTTTTGCAAATGATATGACTACATAGATACCTACATACATACTTAAAAAAAATTAGCTAAATTTTTTAATTAATTTTGACGGGAAATGGCTCAAAAGAAGCTGAAGGATTCAAGGATCATAAATAAAATAAATTCCAAAAGGACTCTCTCACCGTTTCCGAAAGCAACGCAAAATGGCGATAGTATAATTTACTAAATATTCAAGGATCGTCCTTCCGCCATTTTGTCGGGAAAACGGTGATCCTTTTCGAAAATTCCTTCAGATATAATTTAATCTGAAGGTCCTGCGTCCAAAGAATCCTTTTCCATTTATTTCATTAACAAAAAAATTTTTTTGCAAATGATATGACTACATAGATACCTACATACATACTTAAAAAAAATTAGCTAAATTTTTTAATTAATTTTGACGGGAAATGGCTCAAAAGAAGCTGAAAGGATTCAAGGATCATAAATAAAATAAATTCCAAAAGGACTCTCTCACTGTTTCCGAAAGCAACGCAAAATGGCGATAGTATAATTTACTAAATATTCAAGGATCGTCCTTCCGCCATTTTGTCGGGAAAACGGTGATCCTTTTCGAAAATTCCTTCAGATATAATTTAATCTGAAGGTCCTGCGTCCAAAGAATCCTTTTCCATTTATTTCATTAACAAAAAAAATTTTTTTGCAAATGATATGACAACATAGATACCTACATACATACTTAAAAAAAATTAGCTAAATTTTTTAATTAATTTTGACGGGAAATGGCTCAAAAGAAGCTGAAGGATTCAAGGATCATAAATAAAATAAATTCCAAAAGGACTCTCTCACTGTTTCCGAAAGCAACGCAAAATGGCGATAGTATAATTTACTAAATATTCAAGGATCGTCCTTCCGCCATTTTGTCGGGAAAACGGTGATCCTTTTCGAAAATTCCTTCAGATATAATTTAATCTGAAGGTCCTGCGTCCAAAGAATCCTTTTCCATTTATTTCATTAACAAAAAAAATTTTTTTGCAAATGATATGACAACATAGATACCTACATACATACTTAAAAAAAATTAGCTAAATTTTTTAATTAATTTTGACGGGAAATGGCTCAAAAGAAGCTGAAGGATTCAAGGATCATAAATAAAATAAATTCCAAAAGGACTCTCTCACTGTTTCCGAAAGCAACGCAAAATGGCGATAGTATAATTTACTAAATATTCAAGGATCGTCCTTCCGCCATTTTGTCGGGAAAACGGTGATCCTTTTCGAAAATTCCTTCAGATATAATTTAATCTGAAGGTCCTGCGTCCAAAGAATCCTTTTCCATTTATTTCATTAACAAAAAAAATTTTTTTGCAAATGATATGACAACATAGATACCTACATACATACTTAAAAAAAATTAGCTAAATTTTTTAATTAATTTTGACGGGAAATGGCTCAAAAGAAGCTGAAGGATTCAAGGATCATAAATAAAATAAATTCCAAAAGGACTCTCTCACTGTTTCCGAAAGCAACGCAAAATGGCGATAGTATAATTTACTAAATATTCAAGGATCGTCCTTCCGCCATTTTGTCGGGAAAACGGTGATCCTTTTCGAAAATTCCTTCAGATATAATTTAATCTGAAGGTCCTGCGTCCAAAGAATCCTTTTCCATTTATTTCATTAACAAAAAAAATTTTTTTGCAAATGATATGACAACATAGATACCTACATACATACTTAAAAAAAATTAGCTAAATTTTTTAATTAATTTTGACGGGAAATGGCTCAAAAGAAGCTGAAGGATTCAAGGATCATAAATAAAATAAATTCCAAAAGGACTCTCTCACTGTTTCCGAAAGCAACGCAAAATGGCGATAGTATAATTTACTAAATATTCAAGGATCGTCCTTCCGCCATTTTGTCGGGAAAACGGTGATCCTTTTCGAAAATTCCTTCAGATATAATTTAATCTGAAGGTCCTGCGTCCAAAGAATCCTTTTCCATTTATTTCATTAACAAAAAAAATTTTTTTGCAAATGATATGACAACATAGATACCTACATACATACTTAAAAAAAATTAGCTAAATTTTTTAATTAATTTTGACGGGAAATGGCTCAAAAGAAGCTGAAGGATTCAAGGATCATAAATAAAATAAATTCCAAAAGGACTCTCTCACTGTTTCCGAAAGCAACGCAAAATGGCGATAGTATAATTTACTAAATATTCAAGGATCGTCCTTCCGCCATTTTGTCGGGAAAACGGTGATCCTTTTCGAAAATTCCTTCAGATATAATTTAATCTGAAGGTCCTGCGTCCAAAGAATCCTTTTCCATTTATTTCATTAACAAAAAAAATTTTTTTGCAAATGATATGACAACATAGATACCTACATACATACTTAAAAAAAATTAGCTAAATTTTTTAATTAATTTTGACGGGAAATGGCTCAAAAGAAGCTGAAGGATTCAAGGATCATAAATAAAATAAATTCCAAAAGGACTCTCTCACTGTTTCCGAAAGCAACGCAAAATGGCGATAGTATAATTTACTAAATATTCAAGGATCGTCCTTCCGCCATTTTGTCGGGAAAACGGTGATCCTTTTCGAAAATTCCTTCAGATATAATTTAATCTGAAGGTCCTGCGTCCAAAGAATCCTTTTCCATTTATTTCATTAACAAAAAAAATTTTTTTGCAAATGATATGACAACATAGATACCTACATACATACTTAAAAAAAATTAGCTAAATTTTTTAATTAATTTTGACGGGAAATGGCTCAAAAGAAGCTGAAGGATTCAAGGATCATAAATAAAATAAATTCCAAAAGGACTCTCTCACTGTTTCCGAAAGCAACGCAAAATGGCGATAGTATAATTTACTAAATATTCAAGGATCGTCCTTCCGCCATTTTGTCGGGAAAACGGTGATCCTTTTCGAAAATTCCTTCAGATATAATTTAATCTGAAGGTCCTGCGTCCAAAGAATCCTTTTCCATTTATTTCATTAACAAAAAAAATTTTTTTGCAAATGATATGACAACATAGATACCTACATACATACTTAAAAAAAATTAGCTAAATTTTTTAATTAATTTTGACGGGAAATGGCTCAAAAGAAGCTGAAGGATTCAAGGATCATAAATAAAATAAATTCCAAAAGGACTCTCTCACTGTTTCCGAAAGCAACGCAAAATGGCGATAGTATAATTTACTAAATATTCAAGGATCGTCCTTCCGCCATTTTGTCGGGAAAACGGTGATCCTTTTCGAAAATTCCTTCAGATATAATTTAATCTGAAGGTCCTGCGTCCAAAGAATCCTTTTCCATTTATTTCATTAACAAAAAAAATTTTTTTGCAAATGATATGACAACATAGATACCTACATACATACTTAAAAAAAATTAGCTAAATTTTTTAATTAATTTTGACGGGAAATGGCTCAAAAGAAGCTGAAGGGATTCAAGGATCATAAATAAAATAAATTCCAAAAGGACTCTCTCACTGTTTCCGAAAGCAACGCAAAATGGCGATAGTATAATTTACTAAATATTCAAGGATCGTCCTTCCGCCATTTTGTCGGGAAAACGGTGATCCTTTTCGAAAATTCCTTCAGATATAATTTAATCTGAAGGTCCTGCGTCCAAAGAATCCTTTTCCATTTATTTCATTAACAAAAAAAATTTTTTTGCAAATGATATGACAACATAGATACCTACATACATACTTAAAAAAAATTAGCTAAATTTTTTAATTAATTTTGACGGGAAATGGCTCAAAAGAAGCTGAAGGATTCAAGGATCATAAATAAAATAAATTCCAAAAGGACTCTCTCACTGTTTCCGAAAGCAACGCAAAATGGCGATAGTATAATTTACTAAATATTCAAGGATCGTCCTTCCGCCATTTTGTCGGGAAAACGGTGATCCTTTTCGAAAATTCCTTCAGATATAATTTAATCTGAAGGTCCTGCGTCCAAAGAATCCTTTTCCATTTATTTCATTAACAAAAAAAATTTTTTTGCAAATGATATGACAACATAGATACCTACATACATACTTAAAAAAAATTAGCTAAATTTTTTAATTAATTTTGACGGGAAATGGCTCAAAAGAAGCTGAAGGATTCAAGGATCATAAATAAAATAAATTCCAAAAGGACTCTCTCACTGTTTCCGAAAGCAACGCAAAATGGCGATAGTATAATTTACTAAATATTCAAGGATCGTCCTTCCGCCATTTTGTCGGGAAAACGGTGATCCTTTTCGAAAATTCCTTCAGATATAATTTAATCTGAAGGTCCTGCGTCCAAAGAATCCTTTTCCATTTATTTCATTAACAAAAAAAATTTTTTTGCAAATGATATGACAACATAGATACCTACATACATACTTAAAAAAAATTAGCTAAATTTTTTAATTAATTTTGACGGGAAATGGCTCAAAAGAAGCTGAAGGATTCAAGGATCATAAATAAAATAAATTCCAAAAGGACTCTCTCACTGTTTCCGAAAGCAACGCAAAATGGCGATAGTATAATTTACTAAATATTCAAGGATCGTCCTTCCGCCATTTTGTCGGGAAAACGGTGATCCTTTTCGAAAATTCCTTCAGATATAATTTAATCTGAAGGTCCTGCGTCCAAAGAATCCTTTTCCATTTATTTCATTAACAAAAAAAATTTTTTTGCAAATGATATGACAACATAGATACCTACATACATACTTAAAAAAAATTAGCTAAATTTTTTAATTAATTTTGACGGGAAATGGCTCAAAAGAAGCTGAAGGATTCAAGGATCATAAATAAAATAAATTCCAAAAGGACTCTCTCACTGTTTCCGAAAGCAACGCAAAATGGCGATAGTATAATTTACTAAATATTCAAGGATCGTCCTTCCGCCATTTTGTCGGGAAAACGGTGATCCTTTTCGAAAATTCCTTCAGATATAATTTAATCTGAAGGTCCTGCGTCCAAAGAATCCTTTTCCATTTATTTCATTAACAAAAAAAATTTTTTTGCAAATGATATGACAACATAGATACCTACATACATACTTAAAAAAAATTAGCTAAATTTTTTAATTAATTTTGACGGGAAATGGCTCAAAAGAAGCTGAAGGATTCAAGGATCATAAATAAAATAAATTCCAAAAGGACTCTCTCACTGTTTCCGAAAGCAACGCAAAATGGCGATAGTATAATTTACTAAATATTCAAGGATCGTCCTTCCGCCATTTTGTCGGGAAAACGGTGATCCTTTTCGAAAATTCCTTCAGATATAATTTAATCTGAAGGTCCTGCGTCCAAAGAATCCTTTTCCATTTATTTCATTAACAAAAAAAATTTTTTTGCAAATGATATGACAACATAGATACCTACATACATACTTAAAAAAAATTAGCTAAATTTTTTAATTAATTTTGACGGGAAATGGCTCAAAAGAAGCTGAAGGATTCAAGGATCATAAATAAAATAAATTCCAAAAGGACTCTCTCACTGTTTCCGAAAGCAACGCAAAATGGCGATAGTATAATTTACTAAATATTCAAGGATCGTCCTTCCGCCATTTTGTCGGGAAAACGGTGATCCTTTTCGAAAATTCCTTCAGATATAATTTAATCTGAAGGTCCTGCGTCCAAAGAATCCTTTTCCATTTATTTCATTAACAAAAAAAATTTTTTTGCAAATGATATGACAACATAGATACCTACATACATACTTAAAAAAAATTAGCTAAATTTTTTAATTAATTTTGACGGGAAATGGCTCAAAAGAAGCTGAAGGATTCAAGGATCATAAATAAAATAAATTCCAAAAGGACTCTCTCACTGTTTCCGAAAGCAACGCAAAATGGCGATAGTATAATTTACTAAATATTCAAGGATCGTCCTTCCGCCATTTTGTCGGGAAAACGGTGATCCTTTTCGAAAATTCCTTCAGATATAATTTAATCTGAAGGTCCTGCGTCCAAAGAATCCTTTTCCATTTATTTCATTAACAAAAAAAATTTTTTTGCAAATGATATGACAACATAGATACCTACATACATACTTAAAAAAAATTAGCTAAATTTTTTAATTAATTTTGACGGGAAATGGCTCAAAAGAAGCTGAAGGATTCAAGGATCATAAATAAAATAAATTCCAAAAGGACTCTCTCACTGTTTCCGAAAGCAACGCAAAATGGCGATAGTATAATTTACTAAATATTCAAGGATCGTCCTTCCGCCATTTTGTCGGGAAAAACGGTGATCCTTTTCGAAAATTCCTTCAGATATAATTTAATCTGAAGGTCCTGCGTCCAAAGAATCCTTTTCCATTTATTTCATTAACAAAAAAAATTTTTTTGCAAATGATATGACAACATAGATACCTACATACATACTTAAAAAAAATTAGCTAAATTTTTTAATTAATTTTGACGGGAAATGGCTCAAAAGAAGCTGAAGGATTCAAGGATCATAAATAAAATAAATTCCAAAAGGACTCTCTCACTGTTTCCGAAAGCAACGCAAAATGGCGATAGTATAATTTACTAAATATTCAAGGATCGTCCTTCCGCCATTTTGTCGGGAAAACGGTGATCCTTTTCGAAAATTCCTTCAGATATAATTTAATCTGAAGGTCCTGCGTCCAAAGAATCCTTTTCCATTTATTTCATTAACAAAAAAAATTTTTTTGCAAATGATATGACAACATAGATACCTACATACATACTTAAAAAAAATTAGCTAAATTTTTTAATTAATTTTGACGGGAAATGGCTCAAAAGAAGCTGAAGGATTCAAGGATCATAAATAAAATAAATTCCAAAAGGACTCTCTCACTGTTTCCGAAAGCAACGCAAAATGGCGATAGTATAATTTACTAAATATTCAAGGATCGTCCTTCCGCCATTTTGTCGGGAAAACGGTGATCCTTTTCGAAAATTCCTTCAGATATAATTTAATCTGAAGGTCCTGCGTCCAAAGAATCCTTTTCCATTTATTTCATTAACAAAAAAAATTTTTTTGCAAATGATATGACAACATAGATACCTACATACATACTTAAAAAAAATTAGCTAAATTTTTTAATTAATTTTGACGGGAAATGGCTCAAAAGAAGCTGAAGGATTCAAGGATCATAAATAAAATAAATTCCAAAAGGACTCTCTCACTGTTTCCGAAAGCAACGCAAAATGGCGATAGTATAATTTACTAAATATTCAAGGATCGTCCTTCCGCCATTTTGTCGGGAAAACGGTGATCCTTTTCGAAAATTCCTTCAGATATAATTTAATCTGAAGGTCCTGCGTCCAAAGAATCCTTTTCCATTTATTTCATTAACAAAAAAAATTTTTTTTGCAAATGATATGACAACATAGATACCTACATACATACTTAAAAAAAATTAGCTAAATTTTTTAATTAATTTTGACGGGAAATGGCTCAAAAGAAGCTGAAGGATTCAAGGATCATAAATAAAATAAATTCCAAAAGGACTCTCTCACTGTTTCCGAAAGCAACGCAAAATGGCGATAGTATAATTTACTAAATATTCAAGGATCGTCCTTCCGCCATTTTGTCGGGAAAACGGTGATCCTTTTCGAAAATTCCTTCAGATATAATTTAATCTGAAGGTCCTGCGTCCAAAGAATCCTTTTCCATTTATTTCATTAACAAAAAAAATTTTTTTGCAAATGATATGACAACATAGATACCTACATACATACTTAAAAAAAATTAGCTAAATTTTTTAATTAATTTTGACGGGAAATGGCTCAAAAGAAGCTGAAGGATTCAAGGATCATAAATAAAATAAATTCCAAAAGGACTCTCTCACTGTTTCCGAAAGCAACGCAAAATGGCGATAGTATAATTTACTAAATATTCAAGGATCGTCCTTCCGCCATTTTGTCGGGAAAACGGTGATCCTTTTCGAAAATTCCTTCAGATATAATTTAATCTGAAGGTCCTGCGTCCAAAGAATCCTTTTCCATTTATTTCATTAACAAAAAAAATTTTTTTGCAAATGATATGACAACATAGATACCTACATACATACTTAAAAAAAATTAGCTAAATTTTTTAATTAATTTTGACGGGAAATGGCTCAAAAGAAGCTGAAGGATTCAAGGATCATAAATAAAATAAATTCCAAAAGGACTCTCTCACTGTTTCCGAAAGCAACGCAAAATGGCGATAGTATAATTTACTAAATATTCAAGGATCGTCCTTCCGCCATTTTGTCGGGAAAACGGTGATCCTTTTCGAAAATTCCTTCAGATATAATTTAATCTGAAGGTCCTGCGTCCAAAGAATCCTTTTCCCATTTATTTCATTAACAAAAAAAATTTTTTTGCAAATGATATGACAACATAGATACCTACATACATACTTAAAAAAAATTAGCTAAATTTTTTAATTAATTTTGACGGGAAATGGCTCAAAAGAAGCTGAAGGATTCAAGAATCATAATAAAATAAATTCCAAAAGGACTCTCTCACTGTTTCCGAAAGCAACGCAAAATGGCGATAGTATAATTTACTAAATATTCAAGGATCGTCCTTCCGCCATTTTGTCGGGAAAACGGTGATCCTTTTCGAAAATTCCTTCAGATATAATTTAATCTGAAGGTCCCTGCGTCCAAAGAATCCTTTTCCATTTATTTCATTAACAAAAAAAATTTTTTTGCAAATGATATGACAACATAGATACCTACATACATACTTAAAAAAAATTAGCTAAATTTTTTAATTAATTTTGACGGGAAATGGCTCAAAAGAAGCTGAAGGATTCAAGGATCATAAATAAAATAAATTCCAAAAGGACTCTCTCACTGTTTCCGAAAGCAACGCAAAATGGCGATAGTATAATTTACTAAATATTCAAGGATCGTCCTTCCGCCATTTTGTCGGGAAAACGGTGATCCTTTTCGAAAATTCCTTCAGATATAATTTAATCTGAAGGTCCTGCGTCCAAAGAATCCTTTTCCATTTATTTCATTAACAAAAAAAATTTTTTTGCAAATGATATGACAACATAGATACCTACATACATACTTAAAAAAAATTAGCTAAATTTTTTAATTAATTTTGACGGGAAATGGCTCAAAAGAAGCTGAAGGATTCAAGGATCATAAATAAAATAAATTCCAAAAGGACTCTCTCACTGTTTCCGAAAGCAACGCAAAATGGCGATAGTATAATTTACTAAATATTCAAGGATCGTCCTTCCGCCATTTTGTCGGGAAAACGGTGATCCTTTTCGAAAATTCCTTCAGATATAATTTAATCTGAAGGTCCTGCGTCCAAAGAATCCTTTTCCATTTATTTCATTAACAAAAAAAATTTTTTTGCAAATGATATGACAACATAGATACCTACATACATACTTAAAAAAAATTAGCTAAATTTTTTAATTAATTTTGACGGGAAATGGCTCAAAAGAAGCTGAAGGATTCAAGGATCATAAATAAAATAAATTCCAAAAGGACTCTCTCACTGTTTCCGAAAGCAACGCAAAATGGCGATAGTATAATTTACTAAATATTCAAGGATCGTCCTTCCGCCATTTTGTCGGGAAAACGGTGATCCTTTTCGAAAATTCCTTCAGATATAATTTAATCTGAAGGTCCTGCGTCCAAAGAATCCTTTTCCATTTATTTCATTAACAAAAAAAATTTTTTTGCAAATGATATGACAACATAGATACCTACATACATACTTAAAAAAAATTAGCTAAATTTTTTAATTAATTTTGACGGGAAATGGCTCAAAAGAAGCTGAAGGATTCAAGGATCATAAATAAAATAAATTCCAAAAGGACTCTCT
>CAWUPM010001289.1:0-19928 GCA_963924295.1 Dioctria rufipes
CGGGGGGAGACTTCTTCTTGGTGGTATAAAGGAATTGAATGCTGGCATTTGAAACTATAGCGCAAAAATCCTGTTGATACTAAAAGAGAAGATGGTGAAGATTCAAATGAAGATTGTAATTGCGAATGAAAAAATAAATTTTTGTTAATCGTTCTAAAGACACTTATGGGCAGATATAAACGAACCTAGTAATGTTACTTAAAAATAGTAAATTGTGATGTATTTTAATGTACGCACGGCTAAGTTTTACTGTTTTCAGAATTTGCGATTATTACCTATCTTACATGATAAACTTCGTGTCCATTCGCTGCACTAACTTCGACACGTCTCCGATGCTAATAAAATCTTGAAATAATTGCTTGTTCTACGTAATAATGTTAGCCATAATGAATTGTTAATTCTTATAGTAATTTGGCATACAACTTTTCATGTACTGAATGGGGAGTTTGACATTGAAATGAATAACTCATATTACTATTATGTATATAAATGTCCATATATTTAAAATAGTAGATAACTTTAAAAATAAAAAATAAATTTAAGCTTACTGCCTTCTAATCAAATTACGAAATATATATTATCTTACTTAACTATCATAATATATTATGACTACAAAGCATTATCTTACCTGCAATACTATACTACACCAAAGAATTTAAAAAGAATCATATGGAATATTTTACTAAAATCTTCTTCATACAAAATTCCCAGGGTTCCATTAATTCAGTGGACGCTGAAATAAAATCATAGTTATAAATCAGAGCTGCACAAAATTGAAGCTTTACTTGTTACAAATTATTGTATTATTGCACTTCGAGGTAATCCTTTAATTTGTTCCTGAGTTGATACGCTGCTGTTATTCCCCGATTTTACCTAAGCACAGTGGAAGATTGTAGCTCAATGCCTAGCTCCCTCAATTAGCTTTCGATTTACTTGGTGGCTGAAAAGATCGTTTGAAAAATAAGCGTTATCTTTACGGAGCATTCAAAAATTGTGCATAGAACTATAGCTAGCACTCTTTTGTCCACATTTTTTGGGAGAGAAGGTATTCTGCTTCACCTGCTAGCCAAAATTCTGAAGGCATTTTCAATGTACACTCTAGTTTTTGGAATTAGTTTTTTCGGCATTCAGCACTCGTCCTGGGTCGCATTATTACTTTTTTTTTTTTTTAAGGAAAAGCTGCATCACCAAGTAATATGTAAAAGAGTTTTTGATATATTACCTTCATCAGGAACATCTAATCTGCAACTCAAAACTTTTTCCCAAACCGACGTAACTCTGACTGCTTGCTACTCCTATGCAATGTTGCCAGAATTTTAAAATGAAGTTTCCGGATATGAGTACGGAAATTTCCGTTGTTTGATCTGATTTTCCGTGCATAATTTCCGTGAAAATATAAAACGGTTTTTAAACATTTTTGAATTATTAAATTATATAACATTATATGTATCATATAAAAAATTTATTAAAATAAGTATAAATCTTCATTTTGTTAACAAAAAGTAAAAATTAAAGCAATTTGCATTTCAATAAAAAAAAAAAAAAAAATAAAAATAACAAAAATAACTTCAAGATACGCATATAAAAACATATAGGAACATACTTTAATTGCAAGGAGTCGATATTATTCAGTCTTAAATTAAAAAAAAAATATTCTGCGTATCACACAAATTCAGAAATTAAAAAGGTTTCATATTTCACATAATATTATTCTTCACTTATATTTATGTACATATCAGCATTCATTTTTAAATACATATCTTCGATGGGTTTAAAATTGACACACCCAGTTTCTCTAATACATTCTGTAATAAGAATTTCTGCATTTACCGTATCGGTATTCAAATTTTTCTATATCTAACGCAAATTGCGAAAGATTTTTGAATTCTGGATAATTATTTTCATTTAATATGAAGGATAATTTATAAAAGAACTCAACTGGCGATATATCTGAATTAGTTAGTTCTTTAGGCAAATTATATGAAGGTAATTTTCTCCACTCGTCGTCCAGGTCTTGAGAAGAAATATTTTTTGATATTCTAGGTAGACTTTGGTGCAAATTTAGCAAACTTGGATATTCCTCGCGGGTTCTATAATCGACAGCAGATAGCGGTGATAGAATATGAATTTGCGATAACACCGGGTCTTCAAAAGCAAATCTCTTCTTAATATTACTACAGCTTACACGATAGAAATGTTTACAATTTTATTTAAGTTCCTGTTTTCTGGTCTCATAGTTCTCTATTCCGGACGACTCAATATATTGCAATTGGTCAATAACTTTGATAGGAAGATAAATATTTTGTTCGCATAAAGTGTGTCAAGAATTGTTCGGATCTATATTATGTATCTCTGTTGTATGAACATATGTATATGACATATAGCATTGAAGAAGCTCTTTGTAAAGAGATGATAATTTCCCATATACTTCAGTTAATACCACTTTGCTAGATTGATAGTATGCATTTATGTTATTAAATTTTGGTAATATCCAATCCAGAAATAAGAAGTAACACTTCAAAATTGGATCAGACAAATTTTCAAACAGTTCTTCAGCATTCGATGAATTTTCATAAACGCATTGATCTGTAAAAAATAGTAATAAAGCTGACCAATTTTCCAGCAATCTATTTACTACGGGACGTAATGACAGCCAGCGTGTTTGACCTGGATGCAAAATTTTGTGCGGGGCTAGCTCTTAGTAACTCTGAAATTGGACGAATATATCCTGCCTCTTGCTATTTTTAAAGTAGTTATAAGTTCTTCTAGCAAGACTTTCACATTTTTATCGGGTAAAGAGGCGCAAGCCGAACTGGCAGAATGGCATATACATTTGAAAATTTTGATGCCTGGACAGAGGTCTTTAAAGTTGGAAGAGACTGAATTGTGCACTCCCATCATAAAGTTACAGCCATCGCTTCCAAATCCTATAATATTTTCGATAGGAATGCTGTTACGAGTAAATAGATTAATAAGATAATCAAAACAGGTTTTGCTTGCTCTAACATTTTCTTCTGGAATAGGAACTTCTATACGCTCAAAAATTTTGTTTTCACGGCCTTAGTTTCCAAATCAAATAACCTGACTAAAACGCACAAAGTCCTTTTCATTGAAATATCCGTGGCCTCATCAATTAGAATACTAAATTTGTTGACTGTAATCTGGATATTAAATTTTCCGTAAAACTTTTACCTAAAACGTTTTTTGAAATGGCAACTGTTTTGGTTCTTTTAAGTTTAACACCTTTTGCAATTTCGGAATCGGTGAAGCACTTTTAAAAAAGTAAAATATATATATATATATTTGGATCTTAGTAGCCAATTCCGATATGGAATGCAAGTGACGTTTGAAATTTGTTCAGTCAATTCAGCAAAGTCGCATATAGCTTGGATGCTAACAAGATCTTAGAAACGCATTTTTTTAATGTCGGTTTCCATGGGACACAGGTATTACACTAACATGTTTGATAGGATTGATATTACAGCAGAAAGTCATAGATTAAGTATTATTAAATATAACATACTTTTGCTCAAAAATTGAAAATTTCCGTACGGAAAGGTGTGATTTCCGCCTTCCGTTTTCAGTTCAAAATTTCCGTACGCGTACGGAAGTTTCCGTACATCTGGTAACGCTGCTCCTATGTCGGCTAAAGTGATGGACTAGGCTGAATCACATATTGTGAACAACGCTTTATTACAACTAATTTTATAATTATTATCTAAAGATCCACACCGCCTGGGACAAACGTTGATTTGCTTTTATCCAAAAACCGCTCAGCTATTTCTTTCCACTATAACCTGCTTGGAACAACGATGTAAATTGCATGAACTTCCTCCCAAAGCGCTCCACATGTTTCATATATAATTTTTACGTATGCCCGATAAACCCAATTGATGATTAACGAAAAATGACGAAAAATAAAAACCTTATCAACATTTCTTGTAATCTAGTCAGTTACGACGAAAATTGTAGCTAAGAAATGTTGTTATTATTAGAAAATGTTGCTAATGTTCAGACGCATACCCAAGTTTTAATCTTTTACCAGAGTGAGGCTGAAATGCTGTAATCATAGACAAACTAAGGGCATACAAAGACTGGGCAAGTGCTCCTAAATCAGCAACGCTCGAATATAAAATCGAGGATGACTCGACTTGGACTTGATGAACGGAAGGCCACAATTATTTCATACAAATTTACTAGAAACTTTTTCTGAGAATTTTTACATATTTTTGGATGTAGACAACAATTTTTAGAGCATAGACGTGTAAATATGTAATTAGAATTTTTTTTTTTTAGAAATTTACAGATAATGATTGGGTGGAATTTTTATTCAATTTGGAGGCCAATTGGAGTTATTTTCAGATACAATATTTTCATTTGTGCCTTTTTCGGGCTCCAACTGCCAATAAGCATTCATATCTTCTGCCGTTGTCAGCCTCTAATAATGCACAAAACTTCTAAGGAACATATTCCCAGTAAATTTCTAAGAAAAAACTCCCAGTAAATTTCTAAAAATTGAGGCTCGAATGTAAAGAGCGAGACGTTGCAAATTTTTTTAATTGACTCGCAACATGTATCTGACCTCTGGTTTTCAATTTTCCTATTCGATTTATTATCTGCATATTTACTTATTTGTGTTATTATGAATATAGTAGTTGATTGATGATTGATTAAGTTTTCGGTAGACTGTCAGCCTAACCGCGTTCGTAGTTATTTGCATATTCAACTAAAACATAAGGACATAAAAAACGTCCTTTTAAAGTACAAAGGTTATTTACCGTTTTAATTATTCTATTAATTGTTTAAATACTAAATCAGTCTTGCCTGCATATGCATACATACTCTACCATCAAGTCGGAAAGCATTAAAATCTGGAATAGATACCAGGAACGATGGAACGCGTAACCATGACACAGTAATAAAGATTGAGTACAATTTCGAGCAGAGTAACATTTCCCAGATTTCGTTACATTTAGACTACCAGTGCGGCCACAAAATACATTAATCATGGTTCTTATAGTGTTCAGAGTCCTCACATTACTCACCTTCCCACCAGCAACCGCAAGATGGGCTCCGCACAGAAATGACGCCAATACCTCCGCAACGATAAAGACTGTTGAGATCCGTATTCAGCCATATAACACGGAAAATGATGAAACTGATCAAGGTAAAAATCATTTGAAATATCAGAACAATTCAAAAGAAGGAAGGAAGGCTGCACAAAAAGCAAAGAAGTCATGATTAACTCAGAATTAAAGTAACAAATGTATAAAGAAAGGAATAAAAGCTAAGGGTTTAAAAATCTAAACTACATATAAAAAAAATTAAAACAAAAGCAGAAAGAGAATATGCATCAAATTAGTAACGCAATTACATTTGTACAGGTTGCGTAGTTCCATTATAGGTGAAATTATAGTCACATTTAACGTTATAAATTTCACGAGTTCCTTTATTATTATAATTATACAAATCTGTAAACTTCATTTAATCTAGTCTTTTACTTCAGAATTCAATACGTTATGGTTAGACAATTTTCTATTTAAAGATTACTTAAACTGAAAAAACAACAGCAATACCTGCTTTACTTTAGCTATCGGGACAACAACTGGCTTTCGTCTTGTTCATACAGACTAAATCAAGAACCTTAATGCGTGTGTGTGTGTACGTGTGTTTTTTCTGTGGACTTTGTAGTATGTAATCGTATGCAGTATTTGTGTATGCTTGTTGTGTGTATTCCGCTGACTGTTACATCACTCCCTCCCTTAGTAGGCGTCGTGTGATCATCAAAGGACTAGATGACTAGTGGCAGGCAGACTTGGTTGAAATGGATCCCTACAAGTATGTGAACAAGGGTTAGCGCTATCTGCTGACAGTAATTGGTACCTTCTCCAAATATGCATGGGAAATTCCAATTAAAACAAAAACTGGTGCAGAAGTAAGAGATGCCATGCAATCTATATTAAGCGAGCGACGAATACCTAAAAACCTGCAGACTGATGATGGAAAGGAATTCTACAACAGCCTCTTTAAAAATCTAATGATGAAGCATGCAATTAATCATTACTCTACGTACAGTTTCCTCAAAGCATCAATAGTGGAACGATTTAACCGAACTCTGAAGGATATGATGTGGAAGGAACTCAGTTTTAATGGAACTTATAAATGGATTGGTATGGTAAAGAAACTCCTCACTGAATACAACTCAAGAATACATCGAACTACAAAAATCAGACCACGTGATATCAACATCTCCAATGAGAAACAATTGCTTTCAACTGTATACAATCATATAAAAATTGTTGTTCCTGCAAAGTGTAAAGTTGGGGATTTTGTACGCATCAGCAAATACAAGCATATATTTAAAAAACGCTTATACACCAAACTGGACAGCTGAGATTTTTAAAATTATTAATGTTCAAAACACAAACCCCATCACATATCGGCTGGAAGATTATCATGGAAATCCAATCACAGGATGCTTGTACGAATTGGAGCTGCTGAAAGTTAAACACCCAAACCTATACCTCGTAGAGAAAATCTTAAAGAAGAGTGGAGATAAAGTTTACGTTAAATGGCTCGAATTTTCATCAAAACACAATTCTTGGATCAATAAAAAAGATGTTTTATAATTTCTTGAAAAACACCTATAATACAATTTCAAATAAATTTATAATTATAATACTTTAATTACTTTAATAAATGAAACTAAAACTATAATACATAATTTATTTACACTAGACTTAGATTCTTTCAGCGGTTGCCACTTGTTGATCTGATGAAATGGAGTAATGCCCCCATGGTAGAGTATCCGTCGGTCCGCTCATAATATGATAAGCCACACACATTCTACCCAAGCCTTGGAACAGGTAACGTAGCCCAATCCAACACAACCATACAATCCCTTATCTACAACTTCCCTGCTAAGAAAACTTATTTAGGTGCAGGAAAACCATGATAACGTTATGCCGATATCTAGAACTCTCCCGCTAATAAAACAAAACAGCAAAACCAAGGCATGCTGGTAGTTTCGGCTAAGGCGGCTAGGGTACCTTACTCAAGAAATGGCGTTTGCGTCCAAACAGATGTCGCCAATATCTCGAAAACCAAAGCCCGAAGAGGATTTCTGATGAAAACTCCCACCCCACACCGCCAAGAATCCATTTCTATGAGCAAAAATAACTTGAATTATTAATACGCTAATATCTCGAAAACCAGAGCCCGTAGAGGATTTCTGATGAAAATTTCATTACCCCCCCTGCCACTGTTTATTATCCCCCCCACATTCCACTCATCTAGAATCCATTGGCATGTACAAAAATGTCCTACTATTTACTTTAATTATTACTAATATTAATTCAAAACCAGGCGCAACACTTGAAAACAACAAAAGCCTACATTTAGGCGCACCACACATCCAAAAAGGTGAAGTAAAAAACTTCCCAAAACCGTAGCATGCTGCCACGCGTGGGCAAAAGTGAAGCAGAAAACTTCCCAAAACCGTAGCATGCTGCCACGTGTGGGCCAAAAGTGAAGCAAAAACTTCCCACATCCAAGAGCACCGTACCACACATCCAAGAAAGCCGTAGTACCGGAGCATGCTGGCAGTATCGGCTAATGTCTCACTCACATCTTCTAGAATCTGTTCATGGTGATGTCATGTTGTGAAATTCGAATGATGCTGAACTCTCCCGCTAATTAAAGAAAACAGCAAAACCAAGGCATGCTGGTAGTACCTGCTAATGCCGCTACGGCGCAGTCAAGACCAAATGATACATCCCGGTAGTACCGGTTAATCCGGCTAGGGCGTAGTCGAGACTCAATGGTGCACCCGAGAAACAATGGTGTATCCAAGACACAAACCAATACAGCCAAGGCGCAACCAATACAGCCAATACACAAATCTACATTTAGCACGGACTCAACCTACCTAGCGACGGTGGCGCCATCTGTGGCGAAATCCTGGAGGCTTAAAAAAGTGGTCCAGAATCCGCATAGTGTAACTACTCCGGCCATCTGGTGTATCTATCAATAAGAGTTAAAATGTAAAAGAAACCGTTAGATGGGGGTAATGGACCGACAATGTCCAAGTGCACATGTTCAAATCGACCGTGGGGTGGTTTGAATTGCTCTGGCGCTGATTTTGTGTGTCGGTATACTTTCGACTGTTAGCACGATGGGCACATTTTCGACCAATGGTTACAGTCTTTATTTATGCTCGGCCTGAAATACTTGGAGGCAATAAGTTTGCGCGTGGCGCGAATGCCTGGGTGACTAAGATTGTGAAAAATTTTGTGTTGAAAACGTTCTGGATAAACTTTTTGGGAATAAAGGAGCGATTTTCTTTGTATTGGTCTCGCACAAAATTTTCTCATTTGTAATAGGTACCTGAATGCATTTCAGTTTTACGGAAGAGTTTGAATTCACATTTTGTAGTAATGATTGGAGTTCTCGATCTTTTTCTTGTTCTTCACTTAGGGTTTTAAGGTCGATCATAGGAGCATATTTTTCTATACCTTCATTATGGTATCTTGAAAGTGTATCTGCCACTATGTTGTCTTTGCCACTAATGTGTTGTATAGCTGATGTAAATTGCGATATATAATCCAAGTGGCGAGACTGTCGGTGGCTGTGTTCTGTTTTCGAACTCATTGCTTTTGTGATTGGCTTGTGGTCTGTAAATATAACCAGCTCTCTATCCTCAACGAAATGCCTAAAATTTTTAATTGCTAAATAAGTAGCTAGTAAATCGCGGTCGAAAGTAGAATACTTCTTTTCTGCTTTATTAAGCTTTTTAGAAAAAAAAAAACTTAATGGCTGCCAAATGGTACCATCTTGTTGTTGTAAAACCGCTTCAACAGCCGTGTCAGATGCATCCGTTGTAATGTTGAAAGTTGTGTTTTCCAACGGATGTGCAAGAATTGTGGCGCTTGCTAAAATTTCTTTTGTTATAATGCAAGAAACCTGGCATTCGTTAGGCCATGAGAATTTTCGTTTGCTGTTTGGGTGCTTTTGGAGTTCAGCTTGTAGCGCATGGATGTGTTAGGAAACAAGAAATTGTTATTCATCGAAATGATCAGACAAAAGTTATTTATTTGAAAGAGCTCAATTAGGGCACCAACGTAATAAACTTACTTTGGTTTTATTGTGTAAATTATGTAAAGTTTTCCAATAAGACAATAAAGCGCTTAATAAACATTTGTCGATCATTTCAATGAATAACAAGAAGCAATAATGCAAGAATGACCCCATTACGAAATAATTTTACTTAAGAAATAAATGTAATTTCATGTAACAAGAAAGAAGTGAATAGAGTATGATAAAAATAGTCGTGAAGTTAAGTCGTTTTAATTATAACTCCCAACATAAATTGGTGCAGCCGGTAGCTTTTACCAAAAAAGAAAAAAAAAGTGAGTTCATTCTAAGACTATTAGAATTGACGTGCGAAAAACAAAGAGTGAATCAGTGTGAAAAATTATATGGGAAAACGAAAAAAAAAAATAAGTAAACAAAAAGAAATGTGGTGCAGTTATGTGCATACATGTGTATGAAAGTTGGTTTTAGTTTTCATATGAATAAGTAAATAAAAAGAAATGTGGTGCAGTTATGTACATACATGTGTATGAAAGACGATACTAGTTTTCATGTCTGGGCGAATAGCACGCCGAAATTACCTTTGGACAACAGGTTGGAAAGATTTATAAGGAGAATTGATTCCTTCAGTTTCGAGGAGAGTAGCCCAACCTTTTCTACGTCAACATCCGGAAGTAAGATCTCAGAAATTGGAAGTTCTGAGCCCCAAAACAACGATCCAACTGAGGTTCCAATCACAACAACAAGGGAACAAATAATAGTAGAATTTCATACAGCGGAAAAAATTTTAAACATAGAAGAAACAAGCGACGCAGCTGTGGGAGAAATAGCCGAACAGCAACCAGAAGCGGAGAAAGTAAGTGAAACGAGAGACGTGACTATTATACAGCTACGTCACGGATGGAAATACTTGAGACCAAGGTTCAACTCAGCGCCATCCAGTATAGAAATACAAAGGTGTGTAGATTTAGAACCTAGTATTAGAAATTTTATAAGTAACAATAAGACGAATTCAAGTTCGAAAAATTTACGTAAAATTAGAAAAATAGAAATAGTTCTGTTTTAAATCTTATTCCCCTTTTTTCTGGAGAAGATAATTCCAATTTGTCGAATGAGATATGTATGTTTATGACTTGTTGTCGGCTGGCATACGAATCTTTAGAAACCCCCGAAGAAAAACTTATTTTATTGAAATTAATTCCCACTCGTTTGCGTGGTCGGGCATTAGAATTGTTTCACGATAAGACTTTCCAAACCATTCAAGAGTTTTTCACTTCCTTTAAAGATAATTTTTCGGATCAAAAATACTATATGTTACTTAATAATGAGCTTCGTTTAATGCAACAAGTGCCTGGTGAAAGTCTGTTAACGTTTCTAAATCATGTAAAAAGACAATTAGAAAAGTGTAAATTGAAAGCTAAGGAATAATATCCTGCGGGTGCACATATTCTTAATATAGAGTTAGAGGAACTTGCGGTTAACAGTTTTAAAATGGGAATATTTAACCCAACTCAAAAGTTCTATCTTTGGCAAGATCCAGAAAGAACACTAGAGGCATTGACTTCAAAAGTTAAACGACTCGAACAAGCCGAGCAATTCATGCTCTACCCAAATTTTGGTACACTAAATTGTACAACAGCTTATTCAAATCTTTTAACAAACTCCAATCCCATAAATGCCAATAATAATTTTAATTTGAATAAAAATTTTACCATGAACCAACCTACAGAAAACAGCTGAAGGTTAACACCTGAACACAAAAAGCAAAATTAGGTCAAGTGTGGTTTTTGTAATCGCCTAGGTCATACATATTACGAATGTCGAACTCGTAAGTCGACACCGTATTGTACTTTTCGTAAGGCATATGGTCATGCTTATCAAAATTGCCAACGAAAGCAAACCAATTTCAGAAATCATAATAATAAATTCATTAAGAATGAGCATGGGAATTCATATAAAAAAGTGTATATGAGTCATTTCGACCGTTCCGGTTATAGTGAACAACCTTCTGTTCTATGCAACTTTTGTTTACAACCTGGACATGACGAAAATTACTGCATAGCTAAAGAAAGATGGGAGAAGCTACAGCTACAAGAAAAACTAAGAAGATTGGAAACGGGAAACGATTTGGAGACGTCCGCCGACACCCCGGCACGTCTCTAATTAAAAACACCGTGAAAGGGTGCTCCGCTGAGAGTGATGTTCCAGTGGTAAATATCCTACTGAACATAACAAAAAATGAAAATGCTAACTTGATAGTTGACACTGGTTCAGAAGTGAGTTTAATAAAAGAAAACAAATTAAAAGAGAATATAGAAATCAACAAACATGAAAAAGTTAAGCTTAAAACGATAAATGGTCAAAGTGCATCTGTGGGAACTTGTGACGGTAATTTGTTGGTCGGTTCAAATTATATTTGTAAATTTCACGTTATCTCTGATAATGATAACATTTTAAGTTATGGAATCTTAGGCACCAATTTTTTGTCCTCACACTGCGTTGTTGATGGACCATCTCAACGCCTCAAGTTTCCTCGCACGGAAACGAACGCTGAAGATATTTTTGTACCCTTTGTCAAAAATACTTCGAATGTTGACACTCCAATACTGGCAAAAATCAATCTTAGATCACGCTCTAAGGGAGTTGATTTGATGCCTAATGATGGATACATGTCTCAAAAGTCAATCGATACAGGATTGTTCTCAAGTGTATGTATTGAAATACAACAAGCAACGAATTCTAACTCGCAAGCTAAGAAAGTTGGTGTGCTAAAAAGTGATACAAAAGGGAGCATAGACCCCAAGCAATTGATAACATTCGAAGGAAAAATTAATTTTGAATTACCTTCTAGATCGGAGGTATTGGTGCCAATTAAATTAAACAGTAAGGCAGAACTGCTCTGTTTGGCTGCTGAGATTGAGAAAGGTGAGTACATTGGTAATTGTTTAATAAAGCCTTTGGGTGATACAGCCGCTTTAAGTGTTATTAATGTAAACGACTACAGTGTGAAAATAAAAGATTACGCACCTCAGTTGAAATCGCTTGATAATTATGAAATAATTAATTTAATATAAATTCCTCTAAACAAAATATTGAAAATAGCAATGAAGTGGAATGTGATATAAGAAACATTTTTTGCACTCAAAGCTCTAATTTAAAACGTTATAAAAGGGAACGTATTAATAAAATAATGCATATGATTCAGTTAGGAGAAAATATTAATGTAGTGGAAGAAAATTATATTTACAACCTTCTTTATGAGTATGAAGACCTTTTTTATTTACCGGGAGATGCACTTACTTATACTAAAAGTATCCAACATGATATTCCGACTCAATCAAATCAAGCCCTGTAAATCAAAGAATGTATCGTCTTCCTCAAACACAACGCGAAGTAATAAATAGCCAAGTGAGTAAAATGTTACACGAGGCAATAGTTGAACTGAGTAAAAGTCCCTGGAATTCGCCACTTCTAGTAGTCCCGAAAAAGCCGGGACCTGATGGGGAGAAGCGCTGGCGTATTGTAGTCGATTATCGCAAGCTCAATGAAGTTACTGTGGGGGACGCCTATCCACTGCCCAGAATGGAAGATATTCTAGACCAGTTGGGTCACGCCCGATATTTTTCCACATTAGATCTTGCTAGCGGCTACCATCAGATAGAAGTAAGTGAAAATGACAGAGAGAAGACTGCATTCAGCACTCCTTATGGGCATTTCCAATTTAAACGTATGCCTTTTGGGCTTAAGGGGGCGCCGGCAACCTTTCAGAGACTAATGAATCATGTGCTTTCGGGTACATGTGAGTTCAAGTCATGGGCGTACCTTGATGATGTTCTTATATTTGCTAGTAACCTAATAAATCATGAGGATAAATTGAGAGAAATTTTCAAAAGGCTTTGAGCTCATAACTTGAAGCTTCAACCCGAGAAATGTAGTTTTTTGCAAAAGGAAATTATATATTTGGGTCACAAGTGTACTACTGAAGGTGTTCTCCCCGATCCAAGCAGAAGTAAATGTGTCCAAAATTTCCCAGTGCCAAAGACAATCCGACACGTACAATCATTTTTAGGTTTAGCAAATTATTATAGGAAGTTCATCGGCAATTTCTCAAAAATTGCCGCACCAATAAATAAACTGCTCAGGAAAAATGTAAAATTCAACTGGGATCCTGATTGTCAAAATGCTTTTGAGACTCTAAAACAAGCACTTGTGAGTCCACCTGTGTTAATATATCCTGATTTCGCCAAACCTTTCAGCTTAATCACTGACGCCAGTAATGATGCTTTAGGGGCTGAGTTATCCCAAGGTCCAATGGGGCATGATAGACCCATAGCCTATGCAAGCAGATCGCTGAAAGTGCGTGCCTGGCAATCACTAGATCGAAAACAAAACAAATTGCTGATAGAGACAAAGTAAGCGAGGAAAAACAAGTAATAAGCACAAACATGAATAAAAACACAACTACAGAAACAGGAGAATCAAATTTAAATATCAAATATACACAGGATAATGAATCTAACCCAGCAGCAGTAATTCTTTCAGACCCCAAAGACATTAAAACTATTTTACGTGACTATCATGACCTTCTTCTTGGCGGTCACCAGGGTACTTTTAAAACATACAAAAAAATTAGAAACCGATTTAAATGGAAGAACATGTTAAAAGACATTAAAAGTTACATAAAAGCATGCGAAGTTTTTCAAAAGAATGAAATAGGGAAAGACCATAAAATGCCAATGGAGATAACGGATACTCCATTTAAATCGACATTCCTTTAATAAATCTCGAATTAAAACATGTTGACCAAAATTTGCCAGCATTTTACATCAAAGAAAAGATACGAGATTCCTGAGTCCGCGAGTGATTAGAATAACCCTCGATCTATCAGTGTTGTTATATGAACGGTATGCATATATATACATCAAACCAATTGCAAGGATATTAAATAAACGGTTCGTATATATATATATTAAATTAATTGCAAAAAAGGTAAATAAATAAATTAAATAAATCAATTGACTTAACTTTTCTTTCCTTTCTTTTCTGCTTTACAGTCGTACACTTCCAACCATGTGGAAGATTTATCTGGGAGCTCCGTCAAACTTCTTTGTTGTGATCCACCTCTATCATCCGGTTACCGTCTCCTAAGAATATCGACGCTTGGGTGACTCGAATTACTCTAGCTAAACTACTCTTAAGGTCTTTTTTTCTAGGTCCCTCCTTCGGTCGTGAACTCGAATAAAATCACCGGCGTCGCCTTTTATATTTTTCACGGTCAACACAAATCAACTAGTTATCCAGATGGCGTCACTATTCTAACAACCTTTCAGGAGCTCCGCTTCTCAAGACTTTTTGGAAAAAACTGCCCTGAGTAACTTGTGTCACTTTCTCTAACAAAAAAACGCGGTCAAATTGTTGAAGGCGGCTAAACATCCTCACGTGACTCTTATTAAGTGCCGTGATTGGCGGAATATTAAATGTCGAAAAAGTAAATATCTAAACCGATTTCGAAATAGAAGTGTGTTCGCTGTATACCCGGTTACTCAATTGGTTGCGTCACCCTTAAATAATTTATTGTCAACTCTTGTGGCAGATGCGAGTGACATATGATATTGCAGTTTACCTATTTGCAATGTTTTCTTTTTGTTTTCATATTATTCTCCTGTGAGCATTAGTACTTATTTACTTTAATTAATTATTTAATTCAATATTTCCGTTCATTACGAGACAACATCTAAAATGGTGTCACTAGTGCAGTAGCAATGATACCTTCCATTTCCATTAATTTTCCCGAGCTTTTGCGTGTATACATAAGAACCTAAGCCCTAACATACGTATTAATTTATTGTACAAAATTTTATTTTAATATCTCTGATTCGTCTGCCGGTTTCTTGGTACTCCCAGTGCGGCGTTAAGGCATTCCATATGTCTCGCGTAACATATTGTGATGCTATTGCCATTGTAGCTCCATTCGGGTCCCTTTCGCGTGTTGTAGACACCTCCCTGGATATTCATGGGCATTCCTGCATCGCTAGGCTGACCTGGAAGACAAAAATGGAGCAGTAACAACATCTTTACAGAAGGGACAGACACGACACAGCGAAACAATACAACTAAAGAGGAGTCCTACATGTCAGATAAGTTTTACCTTGAATGGACGCGATTCTTTGTTAAATTGTGCTATTCTTTTCAGGGAAATCTCGAATCGACAAATGCATCAATTTCGCATTATATTCACGATACGAGGGATCACATCAAGATCGAGAGGAGTATATCAGCAAGCATGAGTATGCTCCTGGGACAAGCAGCAACTAATATTGTTTTGCTTATTTGTATTAAATTAGGAAGACGTGCGAGGTAAATGTAGGAAAAGCCGTAGTTCCTTTTCAGCATATTGTGCATGGTGCTAGATATTTGAACTACAGCCGTGAAATAGTTGATAGTATGTAGTAGAAAGTATGTTTGTTTTATAGTTTCTTGTAGTTGCTATGATCGGTGTGCCATTTTTTTTTTTTTAGAAAATAGTTTTTGTCGTTCGGGTAGATATATCTATGAAGAAAAATCGATTGATAGGTAACTAGTGGTTTATTCCGGATAACCCAAAATAATGCCTAGATAAACGGGTACATTACATCCCACCCTTCCTTTCCGGAAAATTTGCTCAAATTTTCTTTGATAACTATTCAGCGGTTTGTTTCCTCATTCTCTCGGATGGAACCTTTTCAGATCCTTGATGTGCCAAACCCCACAAGCTTTATCTTTATCATCGGACAGCTCATATATTAGGGATGATTTTTTTCTGGAAAGTTTGAACGGTCCTACAAATTTCGGTGCCAACTTAGCTGTGAAAAACTCCCTTGCATTGGAGATAATATAATTTTTCCTCATGACTAGATCCCCAACCTCGTAACTAATATTCCGACGGCGCAAATTATACCTACTAGCTCCTACCTGAGAAGCCCTCCGGAGCCCCTGTTTTACATCTTCTACTATGGCTTCCATATCTTTTGATCTTTTATTCAGATCGTCCCAGCTATCAGCAAGGAACTCCTCCTGTGGAACTTCTGTGGGCTCTCGTTTCTAGCACATCTCCCGTCCAAAAAGCACGAAATATGGAGTGAGACTCGTGGCTTCATGTACCGAGCTCCTTATAGCGTCGGCTATTTTTGGAAAATGGTGTGCCCAGATTCTATGGTTATCCTTGACGAACGCCCTTAACATGGTCTTAACCACTTGGTTTACCCGCTCTGACGGATTTGCTTGGGGATGGTACCTAGCTGTGAAGCTTAGAGTAGTACCGTACGATTCAACCATCGATATAAATTCTCGGCTTCTGAACTGTGCGCAATTATCACTGACCACCCATTTCGGTACCCCGTATACCAAGATTACATGTTCTTCTATGAGAGTTGTAACTGCCTTACTTGTTGCAGATCGCAAGGGAAATAATAAGGTGTATTTACTAAAATAGTCCACCACTGTTAGGATGAATGTATGTCCGCTTGATTATCTAGGGAGAGGACCAATTAAGTCTATGCACACCACTTCCCATGTCTTATCAACATAAGTGCGTGTTTGCATCAACCCACTAGGGCCATCTAAATCCGGTTTAACCGCTTGGCAAACTTTGCACACTCGCACGGGTCGTGAAATATCTGACTTCATCTTGGGCCAGAAGTGTCGCTTAGAGACATAATCCAAGGTCTTCCTCACTCCAACGTGTCATTTGTCATCGTGAGCTTCTTTAATTAATGCTACCCGATTTCCCTTCGGGACGACTTCCAGCCAAAAATCCTCGTCTGCCGCGAGTTGTGGGTAATTTACGTTCGACCTTTTGTAGATTTTCCGTCTCGACACGTCCAAGATTTATAGTGTTCTGGAGCCTTAGTGATTCGCTCTTTCATACTCTCATACCATTTATCGACGTGTATGTCTACTGCTACTTCTGATGCTTCCCCAAACGTTTCTGGAATTTCTCTGGGAAGGGCGTCGGGGACCGCATGGTCCTTTCCCTTCCGATGAGTAATCTCATAATCAAACTGTTGGAGGGGCGAACAGCCCATCTGGCTAGCTTTCCTCTCGGATCCTTCAACCGATGAATCCAAATCAGGGAATAATGGTCTGTGATAACGGTAAACTTTGTACCCTCGATATATGGCCTGAGCTTTTCGATTGCCCAGATAACAGCGAGGCATTCTTTTTCGGTGGTCGAGTATTTCCTTTCCGTTGCTGAAAAGGATCTACTCAGACAACAAATTACTTTCTCCCCTTCTAAACTTTGCTGCGACAATACAGCCCCCAATCTATAATCGGAGGCGTCTGTTTGTATGACGAAAGGCAACTCGAAGTTGGGACAGCTTAGTATCGGAGCGTTCACCAGGCATTCCTTGCCTTTAATGAAAGAGTGCTCACAGCCTTCATCCCATAAAAATTTTCTCCCTTTCCTCAACAAGACATTAAGAGGTGCAATTACAGACGAAAAATTAGGAACAAACCGACGATACCACGATATCATGCCTATTAGCCGTCTAACTCCGGATACGTTCGTTGGTCTCGGAAGGCTCAAAATACTCTGGACTTTCTCCGGGTCGACGCTAAGACCATTCTCGTTGACGACGTATCCCAGGTATCGCAGCTCTCGTCTACAGAACTAACACTTACCTTTCCCCAACTTAAGTCCGTCATCTTTCATCCTTCGAAATACCTCTCTCAACACTTCCAGATGCCTCTCATAATCTTGTGTGATGATAATGATATCATCCAGATACACAAAAACACACGGTTCGAGATCTGATCCTAGTACATTGTCTACCAGCCTTTGCCATGTGGAGGGGAAATTACTCAGCCCAAACGGCCTACGCTTAAATTGAAATAGCCCACGATTGGGCACTGTGAAAGCTGTATATTTTTTGGACCCTTCGGCCATTGGCACCTGCCAAAACGCTGATTTCATGTCCAAAGACGTCATGTACTTGGCATCCCGAAGTCGATCTAGAGTTGCCGAGATATACGGGAGAGGGTAAGCATCTTTTTCTGTGACCTGGTGCAACTTACGATAGTCTACGCAGAACCTATACTACCCATCTTTCTTTTTCACAAGAATAATCGGATGCCCATGGACTGTCTGAGGGTTCAACTATGTCGTCTTTTAGTATCTGGTCGAGCTCCTGGTGAATATGCTTCTGGACGGTAGGTGACACGGGGTAGTATCGCTATTTTATTGGTGCTGAGGTCGTTCTTATCACATGTTCGCCCCTATTAGTGCAGCCAATCCCTTCATTGATGCCCTGAAAGGCCTCTTTCAACAATTGATTGAGTTTCTCCGCCTATTCCTCAGTTAGTCGAGAATGTGACCTTAAGACTTCCAAGTTTGTGGAGATATTTGGAACTTTCGACAAAGAGCTCACTTCCATTTCCTCGAAAAAATGCCACTCGCCCTCCTTGTGATTGGCAATAATACCCATCGTAGACCAAAAATCTGACCCCAAAATTGCGAAATGTGGCAACGAGGGAACAACTAAGAAAGATAAAATTTTAAGTTTACCTCTTAAATCAACCGGTAAACTCAGAGTTCCTAACACTTCGCACTTCTGAACATTTGCCACTGAAACTATTTCCCTGCTTTCAGAGTTTAATTTGACTCCCAAATTCTTTATTCAATTCCACCCTTTTTTGCAGAGGATAGTCGGAGTAGCTCCCGAATCGAGCAGCCCGAATATTTCAACCCCGTATATTTTTACTGCTAGGTAAGGCCTTGGGTCCCCTCTTTCTGTTCGATAATGAAGCCGGCAAAGGTTGGTGTTTCCCCTGAAGGAGAAGATTGTATGGGATTCTGGCACGCTACCTCATTTGTCTGAACGGAGACACAAAGTGAATTTTTTTGCCTGATTGGTACTTCTGTTTGAGTCATGGCATCAACACACTTTTTCCTTAAATCAATTGTGGCAGCATGTATATTTCGAATAGGACTCGCTACACCGCCCTTTTGCGAGTCCTTCTTTGGTTTCCCGGATTGCTCTTAAGACATTTACTTTTAGTTTTTCCTCGCTCTCCACAACCATAACACCTCTTCGGCGCTTTACATTTGTTAGCGAAATGGCCGGGTTTCTTACAATTGAAACAGACTCGTTCAGTGTTATCAGAGGCTATAGCTGATATTTCTGATGAATTCGTACCTACCTAGGCCAGATCAGATTCAAGGAAATTGTTTCCCCTCTTTTGTGGCGGAGGTGCAAACGCTTCTACCCGAGATCGAATGATTTCAGTTTGTTTTCCCTTTTCCACCAATTCGCTCCATGACTTAACGCCTATCATATCCCACTGCGTTTGATAAAATGGATCCAGATTCCTGATAATGATCCTTAACATTTGGTCATCCATCAAAGGCTCGACTAACCGCCCAAACATGCCCTTCATGATTGCGGCAAACATCCCAATTGACTCCTTTTTTCCTTGAGTCCTTCTTCTGATTTCCTCCAATAACCTATCGTCATAATGAGGTCGCAAAAATTGTATCTTCATTTGGTGCGTCAACTCCTCCCAGCTACTTACGCAGGATCTAACTGCTCTATACCAAATCAAGGCATTACCAGTAAACAAGTCCACTGCTGAGCGGAATAGGAGATCTTCGGTCAACCCTCGCGGCATACTCAACTCTTCCACCCTCTCAAGAAAACAGTTCAAGGATTGCGTCTGGTCTCCAGAAAATGTTAAGTCCTATTTTGATACCGGGACTCTGCAGTGATTGTCGGTTGCCAAATTTGAGTTCGACCTCACAGATCCTGAATGAGATATATCGGTAGAACAATTTAACCTTGCTCCATTTTCAACTGAGGAAG
>CAWUPM010001290.1:0-41385 GCA_963924295.1 Dioctria rufipes
GGTATTAGTATTTCATTACTTATCACATCATTTTTTGCAAACAGTTTTAACAGTAATTGGAGATCACGTGGAATGATTCCTTCAAATAAATCATGTGCAATACATGGCGGAAGCCCTGGTGTAGAGATGTGAAAATACTTCAAAGAGTTAAAAATAGAGTCAAATTTAATGCCTCGCACATGTCCATGAGACGTATTTTCAAGTGTCTCTAAATCACTCTTATGTGTTTCCTTCGTTCTAAGTATTTTGATATTCAAATCATAGTCAAGTAAGTTTTTTTTTGTGAAATAACAAAATCTGCATAAATATTCGGTAGTACTAAAATTCTCCATGAATCCACCTACCTGATGTGCAGCTAAGTTGTCACTTATAACACAAAATACAGAACCAAAATACCTTATTGTGTTATATATTATCACACCTTCTGTTTCCAATAGTTTCAGATCTTCAACTGCTTTTTCCAAAATTTTATTAATTGAAAATATTTTCAAATATTTTTGATTACATAATAGAACTAGTTGAATATCATTAATATTTCCCCTTTTACTAACAGGCAAATTTTCTAGCATCATATAAACAGCCAACATTTTGTGCTTAATTTTAGCATATCCTAGTGGATTGCACAAATTAAATTCATCCAAATACAAAAGAATTTCCAATCTTTTCTCAGAATGACAATAAAATTGTTGATTCAAATAAATACTTCCATTACGGTAATCCATAATGCGCTGTGTTGCCTCTAAATGGGTTTCAAAACTACTTCCAGCAAAAGTAGGATCCTCCAACAAAATTCTTAATGTGTTTAGGATTGGTACGTAGTAGTAGTAGCAACATTCTTTATGATTGTTGTCACGTCCTAAATTTATTCTTACAGGATTTATGAATTTAAAATTGTCTGCAAAATATTTTTTCCTTCTATAGGAGGAGCTTGAAGCAGATAAGTTTTTGTTTAACTCCACCTCATTATCAAAAGAATTTTGGAGAATTTGCATACCAAGCTCGTCACAAATTTTCTTTATTATTAGCTTTGTAGAATTCTTACTACTATTAAAAATGTCGTTAAATTCTTCAACAATAAAATTCAAAACATTGTCAGGGATAATAAATTGGGATTTTAGCTTTAGCAGTAATTGCGCTATAGATTCTACATTATCAAAATGATCTACAAAAACTTCCACATTATGATTTTCCGGAAGTTCAGGAGTAGTAGTGCTATTAAAATTTTCGTATGTTTTTACAGAATTTGGAACTTTGTTAGAAGCATTTAAATTATATTTCTCTTTGTGTGCGCGATACAAATGACTCCTAAAGGTATTTTTATTATTAAAGACTTTTCCACAAAATTCTTTCGGACACTGAACATATTTATCAGAATCGATATGTTTTTGAACGTGTGTTGCAATTTTATAAAATAGGGTGTGTTGATACGTGCATTGATAAATCTTCTCACTTATAATTTGTTTTTTTTTTCGTATGTTTCCGGTACATATGGCTTTTATATGAACTATATTTTGAAAGAATGACACCACAATACACACACCTAAACCGTGCATTACTTTTAAAACGATGTATATAGAGATGTCGATGGTAGGATACATCGCTGTTACATATATGCCGGCACACAAGGCAAGTAATCATTGCGAACTAAAATTTAATCCTTTTGGTTTCATTTTGTCAAAGTAATATTTTTTATGTAGGTGTGTACTTACCCTTAGTAGAGCTCAATCGAAAGAAGTTTTTATTGGTTTAATTTTAAGTATTTCCTCAGAAGTATTGTAGAAAATTGCAACAGAATACACACGAAACACCTTGTAATATCACAACTGCACTGCACAAAATTAAACAATACACTGACCGGCGACCGCCTTCTGAGATATATGCAAACGTCATTACTTTTGTTTTATTGGAATTTCCTTTTTAAATATGCGGAATTCAATGCAAATTACAGTACTGTATGGAATTTTGAACTAATTTACAGTACGATACAAAAGTTTTGTATGATAAAATGTAAAATCACAGTACTGTATGGAATTTTACGCAAATTTACAGTACGATCCAAAATGTTTGTGTAATTACATATAAAATCACATACTGTATGGAATTTTACACGAATTTACGGT
Source organism: Dioctria rufipes (assembly GCA_963924295.1). Classification (NCBI taxonomy): domain Eukaryota; kingdom Metazoa; phylum Arthropoda; class Insecta; order Diptera; family Asilidae; genus Dioctria; species Dioctria rufipes. Next base: position 2,121 of record CAWUPM010001290.1, read on the forward strand.
ACGATAAAAAATGTTTATGTAATTAAATGTAAAATCACATAAATTATATAAAAAAATACTTACTTTACTTATTTTTACAATTAAAAGTAGGAAGTTTTCAGATTACATCAAAAGTATTTAATTTCTTATTGATTATGTGTATATACATACATTTTAAGCGGTAGTGACTATTTTAACTATAGTAATTTTCCACAAATTTAGTTCATGATTTTTTACGGTGTATGTAACTGGCAGATGCACTATTCATATACCTATAATTGAACTTAGATACTAAATAATAAAAAAATATCTTTTAGATAAAACCTAGTTTATCGTCACCTGTTAAATTTTTACTTCTTTTATTTAAATTCAAAATTCCCATTATAAGAGATACTCAAAGTGCAACTGGGATGAATTAGCCATGAAACTTTTACGACAAAAAAAAAAAAAAAAACAGAGCGCATGAGGACTTTTAATAACATTATTAACTTCACAGTATCTAGAAAATATTTTTCGAAACGATATGCAATTAAACGCCAAGATGGTAGTTTAGGTAGTTTTATGAAAGCAAAACACTAATAATGAAAACATGTGTACGAAAATTATGATCAATTTTTTTAGCACCATCTATGTAATGGAAATAATAACCACCACTAAAATGCTAACTAAATGCTAAGCTACAGGAGTAGATAACAACCACAAATTAGCTCCACGTCCAGCTGCTAAACTTCTCCGGTCAATCTTTGGAAAAGCAGGTGACAACTGATTGTCTCTTGTAATGAAACTATTGTTTTCTTATCACAAACATTATTATTATTTCATACAATTTCATAAAAATTCGTCTTATATACTCATTTAACGAAGAAATGATTTTACATATTAAAAATGTTCACTCAAGGCAGAAAAAATTTGCAAGCACCCTTTTATTTCCCACAATTTGTATGAAATTAATTTGAAATCTTCGGAAAAATATTAGAACCTCTTCAGGTAAATTGCTGCTGAGCTTATATTTTCGGAAAAAGGGTTCCATTTTTTTTTTTTTTTTTTTTATCAAAAACCTCAAAAAACAATGTTATTTTTCACCCACCCCTAAACACTTTTTCATATCACATTAATTTTTATTATTTTTCGCACATAGGTTTTTCAAATATATTTGTAAATTCTACCGGAGCTGTTTTTCAATCTCCCGTTCACTGACATATAAGAACAAAATGCAAAACTCTTTTCTACATGAAAACTATAAGGGCAATCGCATTGATATTTCATGTATGCAAGAATACATCTCGAGAGATTCAGTTATACATTTGTCACGGATGTAATTATGTGCATGCAGTTATTATATTTTAGGTACCGAATAAATAGTGTGCAAAATTATACTCCACAATGCCACGAGCTGTGTATTTTTTTTCACAGTTTATACATTTCTATTATACTTATAATAAATGTGAAACTGAGTAAATTTACACACTTTTCTTTTTTGCAGTACAGAGATAATAATTTTCATTTGTAAATAATTTTACCAGCGATAAATTCTATCTAACGCAGAAAAAAATTCACAGAATTTATGAAAACTCTCTTCACACAACTTTCCTAAATTTTCAATTATTATATTTGCAACTGACTTGAAAGTTTTTGTTAAATGGAACACTGCTACAGAAAACTTTATTCAGTATTTATTTCCTTTTGTTAAGTTAAAAAAAAATGTAATATAAATTCAACTTCTACAGAAACAAAATAAAAGCAGCACAAACCACTTTCATACTAGGACTAAAATTTTAGGCAATTTTAAATTAGCGAACATTTCATGAGTTTTCTGTCTGATTTAACTTTGCTGTGTGGTGATTTGGAAAATCAAAACTAAACTAGGTGCACATTCTCTGCAGTCATTTAAAATATTTTATTGATGCATGCAACGAACTCACATACATATATACTTACATCTATGAATATCTGACTAAGTTTGAATGTTTTTCAGTTCGGTAAGTGTAAATAATTCAGATTGTCCTGAGAGAGTTCAATAATTGATAACCTAACCTGCGTCCACTCCACCGATACAAATGGTATTCAGAATCAGTTGCGATGGCTGTCGCATTATGTACAAACTTTGGCATTCTATTAATTAAATCTTTAATCGGAGGTGGAATTACAATTAACCACTTACTGACATTCAGTTCGCCCATAGATGGACTGTTAATTACGAACACGCTTGCAATGGTCGAAATTGGAAATATTTTATGTTCGGTAATAAAAGCTGTGCAATTGACAAGCTTTTTGTATTTATTAGTGAAAATTAGTGATGTAGAAAACTTCATCAATTGCACAGAAATTCTGCATGTGACATTGTGTGTATGTTTGCATGGCGAAAAGTTTTCACTAAATTAAACTTCATAAGCTGGCATAAGACTAGGTTGTTATTGATTGTTATTTGTTTTTTAATTATTAAGAACTGATATGAAAACAACTTTTTGTTTTTCCATCTATAAATATTGACGGACTAACATTTATGTTGTCATACATATTTCTATAATATGAAATTTCTGATTAATTTTCGGTGTCTAAAGCTCTAGTTTCAATATTTATTTTTACTCAGCTTCTGATAGCGATTAGACATATTTAGTCTAAATAATTTAGAGAAATTTATATAAATCAAAATGAATCCAGAGTAAATTTTGATTATAAATTAAAATCAATGATCATTAAATAAATGTCAGAGTAATAGGATAAATATCCTAAGTCCGCACAACCTGACCATTTTTTTATATATTTATATCAAATAGTTAAAATTTAGGAGTTTTCTCCAAAAACGGATAATTTTAAATTAATGTAAGATTTTGACACACGTCTAAATCTAATATTATTAAAAAGTAATAGGTTTATGAAGAAAAATCAAAAAATCTAATTTGAATCCAAATTCACACGAACATTCTGAACATATATACGGGCAAACATATGTACATAAATCCGCAGAAGAAAATTTTGAAATATACAAAGAACTTTTGTATGCCTATATAATATAACATTAAGTGCAAACTCCTTGCAACAAAAATTGTAGAATCGCTAAATTATACCTACCCACAAATGACATATTGAGCCGTAAAGTGGATAAATTTGGATTTCATTTTAATGCAACCAAAATTATTTTCAAAAAACGCATTATCTGCAACAACTTTTTGTAATTTGCTTTCACTCCGTATTAAAAATGTAATCCTTTTGCACCTTCATTTATCTAAATCCAACGAAAAACTCAAATATAGCTTGGGTTTGCAATTTCCTTCTGTGAAGAAATTAGCCCGTCGTTCTCCAGAGCAATCGGTCAATAGAACAGTAAAATATTCAACATAAAAAACGCAAGAAGTACCTTAATACAATTCCTTTATTTGCAGCACTGACGCGACTGTTAACTACGCGATAAAGAATCAGTAACGGCCACTCGGAAAACCAGTCATTGGTCTATGCCTCAACATTCGGGTTAAGCTTGCTTTGCTCACAACGCGAAAGTAAACAAAAGACAATAACCTTGCCGTTTGTTCTACCGATTGCAGCACGGAAATAGCTGCGAGGTAAATTATTATCGTAATCGTCGATTGCTCCACTAAGCGCTCATCGCAGCCAGCTGTTGGGCTAATCAGCAAAACAACCGACGGTTGCAGAACAATACCATGCGAGGTTATTGTTTAGCAATTCCTGATTATTTCGCTATAATGCATTTGGCTGTTAGAAGAATCTTCAGTATATTGGGCCATTACACCCCTCCCCCTTGGAAAAATTAGTTTTCGCAGGGAACTAGATCTGGAGAGTTCAATAGTCTTTAAATTGAAAGTATTTTGATCTCTGTTCGGTTCAGATTTTTTTTACATTTTTCGGTACATACTGTATTACTTGCGTTGAACGAAATTTTATAAAGGTTTTCGTTATTGCTGCCTCTAATTCGTTCCAAGTATCATAAGTATTATACCTAAGAAGTGCATTATAGGCTTTACCCGTTAATTTCGATATTGCCAGATCAAGAAAATCAGTTTTCTCTTCGGTAGTTGAGGCTTTAGAGTAATGAATTTTAGCGTTTTGAAGAAATCTGGCTACCATTGCCGGATTTCCATCGAATTCTGGTACGAGTTTAATAGCATTAGCTAGATTGAACGATGAGGTTGCCATTTCTGGTGAAAAGAGTCTAGTGTTTTCTTCGGATTTAGATTTGTGAGAAACCTGATCTTCTTTCGAAGTTGAGGTAGATTCGTTAGGAGAAACTTTATCTTCCGTCAGGTGTCCGCTTCACTTGTATCTTTTTCTGGGTCGGAATCACAAGCTTTACCTGAGTCGGTAGGGTCACTCTGATTTCGTCTGAATCAGAATCGCGAGGGTTACGGTTTCCGCGTGAATTCTTTTTCCCGTCTCTCAAGGAAAGATTAATTGAGAACATGTGTTCTCTTATCACTCGGTCGTTCCACCTCAGTTGGGTTAGAATAGTATCACTACCCTCTCATTTGAATAATTATCGAGAAAATTCAACACAATAACATTTAAAAAACAAAATTCGGGAGAATAGCGAATCACAAAGAAAATAGCATTAATCAGGTTAAGAATATATGTAATTGGTTCAGTCAACAGAAAGGCAGTACAAATTAAGAACACATATTTAATATTTCAATTCTTCAATTTTAATTTAATATATATATGCAAAAATTCAAAAATTCGTTCATTAGTCGATATTGATTCTTTATGTTCTTCTGTAGATTTCCTATAGAAAAGAGATCATTTTAACTAAAGCAGTAGTAAATATATATTGACAATCGGTGCGATATTAGGGACACTTTTTCATGCACTAGCGTTTCCATTTATTTAAAATGTTACTCAACATATGTTTGTTTCCACTTTTGTCGACCTTTATTTAAATTTGAAAATTAATTTCACTAATTTTTAAATTTTGTACTTTGAAATTTCGGGGACTTTTTTCTTCTTTTTTTTTATTCTTTTATTTATGAACATTAAAACTCAATTTTAATTTCAGGAAGAAAGAGATAAAAATAAAATAGTGAAATCGAATGATCACTTCGCGATGCTGGCAAGTGGCTCACATATGCACTCAAATCACCCCTAATGACGAAATTAAAAATCCGAATGGTAATAATTTGTTTGGCACGCGGAATATACTTAATTCCTCTTATTATTATTTATTTATTATAACCTTTTTTTCACTAGCAATATTTCGAAATCAATAATAATAAAATAAAAAATAACACTTTCACGGTTATTTACCACGTAGGACACTTTATTTATTATTATTTTTTTTTTTTGAGACTATAAAGCTACGAATATTTATTTTAAATATGAGGAAAGACAAAGATAACTTACAGGAGAGCCACTAAAACTATAGTGGGTTTAGATTTGGCTATTGCCAATTTCATCGTCCAGAACTGATTGCTCCCCAATAAATGCTGATTTGTTGAGGTTGACTCAGTTGATTAATTCTGACGAATATGTTGTGACTCAGGTACCCAATGCCCCGAATCACAACCATTATACCGATACATCAATATATCGTCCAATACGATATATTGATGTACCATTAATTGACCCTGAAAAATTATTTCATTTTTAAATCTCATTCAAAATTTAAAATGCATTTATAAATGCATTCCCATATTATAACAAAATGCAATTTAGCATAAATTGCATTTTATTATCAGACACACATTCCACTCACACTATATGCATACCTACCTACATACCGTGTCTTCTTACTTTTTTTCCGTATGTACTATGTACAAACGTACATTACCTACTTAATCCTATCTAATTGTATGTACATACATACATACAATTATCAAAATTATTCGCGCCCTCTTAAAATTAATATTTCAAGACGGGCGCACAAGTGCATATCGAATTTCAGTTTTGCATTGATGCATATAGCTCGAATAAAAGAACTTTTGCATTTTCTCACATGCGTTTTTTCAACGTCGTGAGAAAGCAATAAAACGAAAAAAGAGCTTTTGTAGTAATTGTGGGTACCTGGGTGCAATTTTCCCAAACCTCGGGGAGTTTGTTTTTTAACCGCTCGCGGAGTATATCTAAAGGTACGTTTTCGTTGGCGCAGCCAGCTGCAACAGCCAGCTGCAACAGCCAGCTGCTAATCACTGTTCATAGGTAAGACAATGGAACTGTGTTCGTTGCTGCGTTCCGACTGCTGGCTGCAAATGTCGGCTGTATGCGGCTGCGTCCTTACTGCTCATTGTACCAGTAGAGACGCAGCCGTATTGCAGTTCAGTCGTTTGTCAAACTTTAATATGTGCGGTAAAGATATTGAAAGTAAAGACATGGCCTTAAAATTTTCTAATTCGGAAGACGAAGTGTTAATTGAAGAAGTTCAAAGGAATCCTGCTATATATGATCACCAAAATAAAGATTATAAAGATGCTAATATAAGGGGAAATATATGGTCAACTGTATCCGCATCCGTTGGAAGAAATGGTAAGGAAATTTGAATTATATATTTATACTTTTTATTACTCTTTATTGACAAAAAATATCTTTTATGAATAGTTAATTTAAAAAAGAAGGATATAATACATTAATTTTTAAGAGCTTAGTCTAGAAATAAATTCCTCTTGCCACTTTACAGCTCCTTCCCTATTCAAATATTCAGTAAATTCTTCTCTTATGATAAAACCACCAGCATCAGAATATCCCCCAGACTTTTTTAATGGTGAAATATTAGTTGATAATTTTAACTTAGGATCATGTTCATAATATGGTTGTCCATTTTTCTCTAAGTAGGCATCTCGCAGTAAATTGTGTAAGCAACAAGCGACAATAACAATATCGTCGCAAGTTTCAGGTTTAACAGCTATTGGTGTGTAAAAAATTCGAAAAACTTGGCATAATAGACCGAAAGCATTTTCCGAAACTCTACGTGCCCGACTCAGTCTGTAATTGAAAACAGCTTTCTCTCTGTCTGAATTGGCTGATGGCTTCGTATAGGGCTTCATAATATGTCTATGTAGGCGAAAAGCTTCGTCTCCAATTATAACATACGGTAGCACTTTATTTGAACTTGGAAGGTTGCTGTCTTTTGGGAAGAGAGCTCTTGAAAATATACTTTGGCCCATTGAGCTTTTTGCGAAGATTCCACTATCACCTTCTTTGCCATATGATCCGACATTTATTATTAGGAACTTGCAGTTTGCATCGACGAGAGCTAACAAGACGATGGAAAAGTAATCTTTGTAGTTAAAGAATAAAGATCCACTTTCATTGGGACAGAAGATCCGTATATGTTTTCCATCAACCGCGCCCACACAGTTAGGAAAATCACACCTTTTCCAGAACTCGTCTGCTCTCTCTTTTAAATTTTCAGTGGTCGGCTCAGGTAGAAATAACGGTAATAATTTTGTTTTCAATATTCCTAATGTATCACGAATGATGATACTTATATAACTATGAGAAATACGAAATCCAAAAGCAAGTGAACGGTAGGACTCTCCTGAAGCAAGAAACCTGTAAATTTAACAAATTTTAATAATTAACAAAATTGGATGTAAACTTTTGTGGTAATAGATCAAAAATTTCATAACATGCTACACTATTGTACAAGTACAGTGTGCGATGAATTTTGCAACTAATTGCCTATTATTTCAGATGAGGAGTGCAAAAAACGGTGGAGATTGATCAGAGATAACTTTTTTAAACAAAAAAGAAAGCAGAAACTTGGAACGGGATCTGCAGCAGCAAGGCTTTCCAAATGGCCTCTTTATGAACAACTACGTTTTTTGGAAACAGTTCAACAAGATAGAATGTAAAAATTTCAAAACAAATATTATCAGTCAGAACGAAATTCTTCCAGGATAAAAACTAACATTAGAAAAGTTGATTCGAATTGTCCAACTACTGATGAATCTCTCGGCGAAGGATTAAATTTGGAGGAAACAGCCGAAAAGGACATCCAACCTATTCAGGCCAGTGGTTCTTGTGAGCTTAATCAGACTGGCTGTTGCTCGTCTTCTCCAATTCAGTTCCAACATCCAGAAGGAAAATCAAGTTCCAGCTCTTCGACACAAATTCCCAAAAATAAGAGAGCTAAAAGTAACTTAGCAAAATTGGTTGAAGATTTTGACCGACGGTCGTCTGATAGAATGCAAATTCTTTCTGAATTGGTTAAAGGCAAGGAGGATGAGGATGATGTTGATGCATTCTTCCTCCACATCAAATTGCTCAAGCAAAAACTAGGATCCTTTCTGTAGTGACGGAGTTGCAATACCCGTCACCAGCTTCTTCTACTATAATTATTCCCTATGAAAGTTTTGAGAGTATTGAAAATTCTTCCTCTACCCTGGCATCAGCATCATCAGCATCCTCTTTTTCGTTTCGTATTCCTCCACCCGACATATATCAAAATGAATCCGCCGAAAGTTCACTTATTTAGGTGTGATGTATTGTAAAACAAAAAACCGACATAATAAAACTAATAAAAATAAAAGGTTTATCTTATTTTTTATACGTACCGTAAAGTCAGTGCTAGCTTCTCAGCTGGTGAAATTGGATATTTTATTGCATTTGAACTTTTCTTCTGTAAATCGACTGCCACCAAACTTAAAATTAAATTAAACTGTTCTGGATTTAATCTGAGGAACTGCCGAAATTTTTCGTCGCTATCTTTGAAATGTCCATTTATAAGAAGCTTGAAATATCCTTCGACTCTTCGAGTTTGAAATAAATTATTGGTGGGCTGCCTTAAACTCGATAATAACATTAACATTTCTTCTCCTTCTTCCTCTTCTTCCAGTAATAAAAATTGGATGACTTTATTCATTTAAGTTTTTCTTAATAGCGGTTTAATATGTGATAATTACAAGCACTTTAACTGAGTGCCAATGCAGTCAGACATTCTAGCGAAACCACTTGGCTGCACAGCTGAACCGTGCGGCTAAGATGTAACAGCCTGTTGATACAGCTGGCTGCGCCAGCGAAACCGTACCTTAACGGGGATTTGCAAAAATAAATAAATTGTGAAACAAATCTTTTCTTCAAAAATAAATAAATTGTGAAACTAATCTTTTCTTCAAAACTACATAAATTGTGAAACAAATCTTTTCTTCAAAAATAAATAAATTGTGAAACTAAGAATCTTTTCTTCAAAAATAAATCTATATTTTGCAAAATAAAGTATTGTGAAACATTGGATCACTTTCACGAGTGTGGAGTTACAGAAGAGAAGCCCGAACGTGCGCACTCTCGAAGGAGCACGGTGTGTACATACACAATAATATTGGTGGCAGCGGTACTCCGAAATCAGTGTCCTTAACAAAATTAATTTAATTGAAAGTGAAGTAATTAACTACTACAGAACAATATTGGTGGCAGCGGACTAAAACTAACACAGTGTCCTTAAATCTACGAAACAAATCAGTGCGAAAAAAAAAATAAAAAAAAAAAAAATAAGCCCGGGTACCCAGGAGGTACTTAGAGGAGATAGTTTAAGCGCCCAAGCGCTCACCGTGGGACCGAAGGATGCTTCATCCCTGCCTCACTAAGACGAAATATAGAAGGAAGGAAGACGCCCGACGTATCTTCAGGATCATAATACCATCTGCCAGTTTCAACTTTATATTCCCAACTATAACTCTACAAGAAATCATCGCCCAGGACGCGCGACGTATCAACATCTACAAACATCTTAATCCTAATCTATATTCATCATACTCATAACCAGCAACAACTCCAGATTCATACATTTTGGATAATATATAAGGTAGAAAAATTTAACACTATAATATATCGGGAGAAACAAGTTATTTTTAATATTTACGTGATTAGATTTCCTTTTTCGGATTTTACATATATTTTTGATTACTTACATTTTCCATAATTAGCTACATATTTCCATATTTTCTGATTTTTTTTTTCATATTTACAAGTTAATTACATAATTACACTTTCTGTGATTATTTACATTTTATCTGATTAATTGGGAATTTGCATTTTTTTTTATTATTGATTTTGATTGTGATATCAAGAAGAAAATAACTTCCTAATATCACCTTCGATTCTCATTTAACTTGAAGGAAAATTTCAATTCAACACATACAAATCAAAACCTACTCTTCCACGAAGCGACCTCTGCGGTAAGACCTCGTGAGCTTGCTGGTCAGAGGACTTCGGAAAGAATCAATAATTGTCCTCCTTCAATAGAGCTTCATAAGCCTGTTGATCAGGAGGAGATTTTGGTTGGAAGGAGCGGTTTAAATTACCCGCCTTTGGTTGGCAAACAAATTTCATTTTCCTTTATCGACAATATACATATATATGTATATATATACAAATGTTCAACTTTTTGCATGTTGATATGACCTTTTTCCTTTTATTTTAATAACTTCAAAATTTGTTATTGAAGTCATAACTCTGTTTCCGATAATATTTGACAAGCAAATTTTGCTTTACTTTTTCTATTTCCGTGCATATCTTTTAGATTCTTCTGAAAATTTTGGTTTCTCCTTCATCCTAATTATACCGAACAAAAAATTCGAAGGTTTAATACGAACAAATCGTTGGTTATTATTAATTAATCCCTATTTCACTATCGATGAGTCATTTTGTTATTGCTATTGTCGTTTTATATACTTTTACACAAAAATAATACGCAGCCAAATATATACCTACCTACCTATCATATACATTCCTTATTCTCAATAAATTTAATTCCCTACTTTTTATTTCGATTTAAATAAGAGATAGTTGCAACAAACAAGTGACAATCAGTTTTTGTTTTATATACATTGAGATTCCCAGTAATATATTTAATTTTTTTTTTAACTTCTCTCCCTCATCTCCAAGAAATAAAAATAAACCAAAAACCATAAGACTTCTTCTACCAAATAAAAATAAAACAATTTTCCTTTTGTCTTTTCCCTTGTTGACAAATTCCACAATTCTTCACATTCCTATCGCTGTGTGTTCGACCAACCTAAAAGAAAAGGAGAAATTGGATTAATTTAAAAACAAAAAAATCTTACCAGCATCTGGCGTGTCAACAGATGCAAAGGTCCCACGACGACCTGAAATAAACAAAAAAATGAAGTAAAAAAATTGAACTAAATTAAAGTAAAGCACATACAAACAATAACAAAACATGCAAAACTAAATAAAATTCTTATTACAACTCATAAAACATAAAGAATATGTTAATCACCATGCCAGGGCACACAATAGACCTCTTTTCAATAGATTCGTGAATACCTGAGATGAGAATTTTACAAAACAAAAACTCACCTTGACAGGTAAACACGGTATTGGAAAAGGTGGGAATTTACATAAAATCTACATATAAATTTAACAAATTTTTATACAAACCTATGCAATAACACCAGAATCCCACGATGAGCACCTTTCAACAACATAAAACAACTTTTGTTACACAAAATCTAAACACCGACGTGTACTTCATAGTTTCGCGACGTTCAAAATGTCATACCGAGGTAAAAAGAGAAGCAGAATACAATGGGCGCGTTCGCGTCGCGTAATTTTTCACGGTTTACGGAATATTCGCGAATTTTCGAATTTCCCTTTGAACTAATAAGTGCGAAAGAGACACAAAGGTGTGAAAGGGACAAGGATGAAGATGAACAGAATGAATTATGAGAGGAGTTTTATAAATCGAACTAAAAGATGGCGTATCGATAAGTTATAGCACAGATTCGGAAAACTTATCATAATTACGTGAAATTAAAAGGGATTTCTATGGGAAAGATGTCAAAAATTGCAATTTGTAATTTGACATCAAATGACTACAACAAATTTACATATTGTAGTCAAATTAAGCCTAAAACTTTCATAATTCATTTTTATGGATATGAAATCGGAACGAAATTCTCTATAAAATAAGGGTTCATTCTTCATTCTGTCTTCTTATTTTCAAAGTTGTCCAAGTGCGAGCACATGCAGTAGCATTCCTCCCACAATTTGCAAATAGTCTCAAGTGTCATCAGTAAAGGAAACAGAAATTTCAGCAAACTTAGTGTATTTTTTCTTTCAATAATAGAATCGTAAAGTTTTTTTCCAAGGACAATTAGCAACAGCAAAAATTTCAAGTGAATTTATTGGTTGAATCTGTAAAAGCAACAAAGTTAAATTAAATTAAAGGTAAATTTGCATATTATTTATCATTCTCAATTCGGGTTAAATTTCATTGTGTTTTGCATGCCAGGTGTTGGTTATACACACATATATGAATTTAACAAGAACAATTGAAGTTTTATTCTTAATCTCTTCCTTTCAGCTATTTTAACTAATTCACTCAAATTAATCAAAATTTCTAACAATTATTTATCGCGTGAAACATATGCCATTAGGTCAGTTTTGCACAACATAATAATTAAGAAATTAGATCTACCTTGAGTTCTAATTATTATTTACTTTCAGCCACTAGTAAATATATTAGTTAAGAATCAGAAAGAAAAATTTATTTATATACGAAATTGTGAAGTAGCATAATTTTCTAAGTTATTATTATTGAAAAGAAAGAGATAAATTCGAGTAAAATATAATTCGTTTGTACATTTGAATTTCCTTTAATTATTAAATACATAGAACAATACAGTGAATTCCAAGTGAAGTTTCTAAACTTGTACGTCTAAGTTGAGGGAAGTAAATTTTTCATAGTGATAGAATTAGTGCAAGTAATTAATTTGCTCATAAAATTAATATTTGTTTATTCATTAGTATTATTTGTGGCAATAAATAATTGATTGAATAATAGAGTGACAAATTATCCTTTTTTATTTAACCGCTACACTCCACCAGGATATTTTCTTTCAGCATACGTGGATTCTCGTTTGTAATTGCAGTTTTCTTTCGAAAGTCAATTATAGGAATTGACAGATTTCATTAAACTGTACTTTGCGAACGCAGTCTATTCGTATTTGTCAATTAGTGGAATTAACATCAGCTGTGGGAAAACACTGTGTTTTTCTCAACTCTTACAAAATTTAACTAAACATAATTATCTACGTATAACCAACTTGCTATCTGCTTATTGTTGTAGGGAAAATTTAAACATAATTTTTTTTTAACATTTCTTCCATAACTAATTAATTAATTTCCAAACAAAATATAAATCAATTAAACATGACTGAAGAAACCGTTTCTTTCGATGAGCTTTGCTTGTCACAAGTCCCAAAAATGGCAGAAATTAGACAAATTCTGGCCGATTATCACAGAGCAAATAAACCTAAAAGGACTTCAGATTTTACTTCTGGAAAACTCCAACAGTTGGAAGACGTATGGGCTTCATTTGAAAAAACGGAAACCCTGATTCAAGATCATGAAAATTTTCCTGAGACTCATGATTATTTTAAGCAGTCATGCTATGACAAAACGGAGGACTGGTACAATCTTACAAAGGCAACTCTGTCTGATAGGTTGAAATCCATGTCAGTCCACACAGAGCGCAAAAATAACCCGTTTTACGTCCCACTTCCAAAAACTTCTCAAAAAACAACTGCAGCTGATAATCAGGACAATACAGACCAAGACCGAGAGAATGCAGTACGATTTCGGTTACAAGAAGATAGACGAAAAACATTATCCCATATTATTCAATCTATAGATAATAATTCATTTGCAACTGCAACCCAGGCATATCTAAACCACAAATTAAACTCGTTGCACAAATATTGGGACGATTTCGAAGAAACACATAACGAAATAATCTTGGATGTTAGCCCAAACGACAAAGATAACGAATATTTCGTGAATGATGTTTACATAAACATGGTAACATCATTTTCAGACACAGTAATTGCGCTGCAAGAACAATTGGACTCTCGATTCCAAAATGTAACGAATACTACAAATAATTCCATAGAGCATCACCACAACGTCTCTTTCAGAGACCAGTAAACATTTTTCCTATCTGACGCGAGGTCATTAATTCCCAGCTTTAATGGAAATCCCAAAGATCTTCACAAATTCCTTTCAAGCTGTGATGATATATATGCGACGGAAAAGACGGGGAACGAAAAACACTCCCTCCTTAGCTTAATAAGGAGTAAATTATCTGCAGATGCATATGATATTTTCAGGTACAATCAAGTTGAAGATTGGCCCACATTAAAATCAATTTTAACTCAAACTTTTGAGGTAAAAATTCCCAGAACTACGCTATAGTCTTAATTAAATAATTCCAAACAGGGAATAGGGGTAAGCGTGAAAGATTTCCTTCAGAGACTTAGCACAACTCTATCCAAACTAAATGAGACAACGCACTCATATACAAGTGATAAAATTCCTTTCAAATCTCTTTTAAAAGATAATGAGTGTCAAGCAGTGAGAGCTATAGAGGACGGATTATCCAATCCACAACTACAGACTTTAGCCAAGGTGCATTCCGATAAATCCTTTTCTGCATTAAAATCACATATTTTAGATCATGCATCACGTTTGGAGCTCAAGCAAGCTATCTTCCAATCGAATTACAAGAGAAATCCAGTCCCTTTCAGACAAAATACGAGTCATAATTTACAATGCTTCAAATGTAATATGCTGGGGCATGCTGCATCAAGCTGCCCAGCCATATAATGCTCCAAATAAACTTTCAACGCAGTTCCGAAGCTAAACTCGCAATTACAACACCCGCCAGATTTCAATAAGGTCACATCTCCGTCGCAAGGCCCATCTTGTCGATATTGTCATCGAATTGGGCACACCATAGAAGAATGCAGGACAAGAGCTGCAAATAATTCCCGATTTACCGACAATCAAGGAAATCGAAATAATTTCCGAAAAGTAAACACAGCTCCGCAAACAAGCACGGCTGATAGACAGCCTCAAAATAGGAACTGGCAGCAGCCAGTATTCCGAGAAAGTCGGAATTCACCGACGAGATATAATAATGCCAATATCTCGGCTAGACCGCCATCTCCAAAGAGGAAGAATAACAAAACTCCATCGGCATCCAGGCAGAGAAACTGGATGCAGCGGGGAGTCTCATTCGGCAACCCCTCGCAGATAGAAACAATGGCGCAAGTTCATCGCAATCCCGAAACAATATCGACACAGTCAGAACAAAATTGATACGTATCCCCATCCAAGTAAATAATAATTCACTAACACTTTCTTTTCCTGTCGACATCTGCTATGCTCCAAAACTTACATTTTTAATTGATACTGGAGCAGAGATCAGCTTAATTAAATTCCATCCATTAGAGCCAGATAGCATCTGCTATAAAGATGCTGTCTGCAATATAAACACATTATTTATAGAGTCCACTTCTACAGAAGGACTCATTTTTGCTAAGTTAAACTTAAATTCTGAACATAATAACTCTATCCTAGAACACCCATTTCAAATTGTGGGAAATAACTCCATCCTCTCATGCGATGGCCTGCTTGGTCATGATTTTTTATCTCGATACAATGCTAGTATCAATTATAAAAATAAATACATTTCTTTAGAAATGAATGATTCAAATAAATCTTATCCGTACGAAGAATATTATTCCAATTATTCATACGTTTATTTGAAAAGCGAAGACCCAGAAAAGAGGTCTCAAACAAGAAGTCTTTTATATACGGAGATAACATTCTCCGATATAAATACTAATAAAAATCTATCTCCATCTATAGCAAGAAAAAAGGCTGAATTAAATAAAAATCAATCTCCATCCAAAGCTTCACAAGATATGAAGCAAGAACATAAATGTAAAACTCCATCAATAGCCGCACAGAAGGCTGTAGCTAGTAAAGTTCTATCTCCTTCATTCAGAAATAAATCAGAAAAGAAGTTAAGGAATTTCAATAAAGTATTATCTCCTTCAAATTCTATCGAGTTGGAATCATCGAATAACTCCTTCCAAATTCCACAAAAGTTGGAATCATATCTCCTTCCTTTTAGAAATCCGAAAGAATCGGATAAATTAAATAAAATTAAAATTCCGGCTCGATCAGAGTACATCATTGAAATTCCAACTCCTTGTATTCAAAATCAATCGGTCTGTTTCAAGAAGGAAATAAGGCCAGGATTATTTCTTGGAAATTCGATAGTCGAACCAGTCAACGGTATGGCAAAAGTCCTAATCCTCAACACAAATGAGGAGGACGCCGATCTGGCACCTTACGAGGTGAACCCAGTTTACCAAGACTTGGACGACTTTGTGGTCATCTCCACAGACTCTGATAGAGATCCAATTAAAGGCACAATAATTAAACTGCAAAACCTTATAAAATTGGGTCACTGTAATTCAGAGGAATCTGAGAGTATTCGCAATATCTGTAGGGAATTCAATGATCTCTTCTTCATAGAAGGGGACTTCCTTACATATACAGATGCGATTACCCACAAAATCGAGACACTCCAAGACAAACCGCCCATCTATACCAAGCCTTATAGACTTCCTGAAGCAAGCCGAACGGAAATAAATCGGCAAATACAAGAAAGGCTTGAATCAGACATCATCAGACCTTCATATAGTCCCTGGAATTCTCCACTTCTCCTGGTTCCTAAAAAACTAGTTGAGAATGGAAACAAAAAGTGGCGAGTAGTGGTAGACTTTCGTCGTATTAACGACATTACTATTGGCGATGCGTACCCACTGCCTAATATCACTGATATATTAGACCAGTTGGGAAGTCGAAATATTTTACCACACTCGACTTAGCCAGTGGATTTCACCAGATAAAAATGGACTCGAAGGACGGGGAAAAAACTGCCTTTAGCACACCCTATGGCCACTACGAATACAATCGTATGCCATTTGGTTTAAAAGAAGCCCCTGCTACTTTTCAACGAGCCGTGAATAATGTCTTATCTGGAATTCAAGGCATCCATTGCTTCGTATACATGGACGATATTGTAGTCCATGGATACAATCTCAAAGACCACAATTCCAGACTCACAGCAGTATTTAGCCGTCTCCGCAATTACAACCTCAAACCGACAAGTGCCACTTCCTAAGGAAAGTAATTATGTATTTAGGGCACATTATTACAGAAAATGGAGTCAAACCAGACCCAGCGAAGATTAAGTCGGATCAGTCCTATCCCAGACCCTAGAAGGAGAAAGATATTAAAGCCTTCCTTGGTTTCGTCGGCTACTATCGCCGCTTTATACCAAATTTTTCCAAAATTGCAAAACCACTTACAAATCTTTTGAAAAAAAATATCCCTTTCAAGTTCGATGCAATCTGCGACGAAGCATTTTGCGAATTACGCAATAAACTGATTTCATCACCAATTCTATCTTATCCTGATTTCGGCAAAGAATTTTTTGTAACCTCCGATGCCAGTGACTACGCTATCGGAGCAGTCCTTTCTCAAGTTGATGATCAAGGAGATCGTCCAATCGGCTACGTGAGTCGAGTTCGCAATGGTGCAGAGACTCGTTACTCAACAATAGAAAAAGAGCTCTTAGCTATCGTTTTCGCAGTTGAGCAATTCCGACCATACGTTTATGGTAGACAGTTTACAATTATAACTGACCATAAACCATTAGTATGGCTCATGAATCTGAAAGATCACTCCTCAAGACTGATGAGATGGAGAATACGTCTTGAGGAATATGACTACAAAATAGTCCATAAATCAGGTAAGCTCAACACAAATGCAGACGCTCTCAGTAGAGCTATTCCAGATAGTAGCGAACATTTCGCGGAACCTACCACCTGCGTAAATGTGGTAACAAGGAATCAAGCTAGAGCTCAGGCAAATCTGAACACTCCCAACACGAGTGTCATTAATCAAAATCCAACTCCATCACAAGTGAACAATTCCTCAGTCATTATAACTGACACAAATTTCCCATTACTATTGACTAAAAATGCGAATCCTAAACTTTCATCTTGCCAATGCAAGATACAGAACTTGAAAGAGTGTTGGATTCGAAATTAAAATTTTCAGATAAATCCCCACTTTTAGAAACTGAACTGAACTTCTTCAAGAAAAAAGACTCCACAATAATTATATCAAAAACTAATTTATCTTGTCGATCCCAAAGAGATAGATCAGACCTCGAAAGGATTTTAACTGAGATCTGCTCATATACAGAAGCAAATCAGTTAAATCAATTAAATATCTCCTTCCCAATTTTAGATGCACAAAACCTTCTAATAATTAAAAGCATTTTTAACAAGGTCTTCACTGCTACACAAATAAACATTAAACTCCATCAAGATTCTATTAAATATTTATCCGACATTAATGACATCGAACAAGTTTTGAAAGATTTTCACTCATTACCAACGGGAGGTCATCAAGGCGTTTCCCGTACAATTAAAAGAATTAAAAAGCAATTTTACTGGCCTGGCATGTCAGACGACATTGTAAAGCATGTAAGGAAATGTAAACTTTGTCAGGTGAACAAAGTATCTAGAAACCCTAAAATTCCACTGAAAATCTCAAGCATTAGCTCCAAACATTTCGAAAGAGTGTACCTAGATGTTCTAGGACCTCTCCCAATTTCTCATTCTGGAAACAAATATCTCCTTACATTCCAAGACGACCTTTCAAAATTTTCTGAGGCTATTCCCATAGTCGACACCGAGTCCAAGATATTACCGGAAGCCTTCACGACAACAATAGTTTGTCGACATGGTATTCCAGTAATTATCCTTACAGATCAAGCTTCTAACCTCATAAGTGGCATGTTCGCCGAGGTATCTAAATTGCTGAGAATTAAAAGGCTCAAAACTACTCCATACCACCCTCAAACGAATGATGCATTGGAGAGAAGTCACAGAACCTTAGCAGAATATCTCCGATCTTACTGGGATACATGGATTCCTTATGCCATGTTTGTATATAATACAACCCCTCATTCGAGTACTAATTATACTCCTCGCGAACTCCTATACGGATTCCCAGCCGAAATCCCAAATAATTTAAAATCATCTCCAACCGTTAGCTAGAATTACGACAATTATGCAAACGAGCTAAAAGCGCGTCTACAGCATAGTTTCAAAATAGCTAAAGACATAGCTATGGCCAATAAAGAAAAATCCAAACTACAATATGACAAAAATTCCGACCAAAAATCTTTTATGGTAGGCGATAAAGTCCTACTTAAAAGCAGGGTCAGAGATAATAAGCTCTCACCATTATGGTCAGGTCCGTATGAGATAATGGAGATTAATTCCCCCGAAAACTCCACCATCAGAATCAATAATAAAAATAAAAGAGTCCACAACAATGACTTAAAATTGTTCTCGGAGTAAAAACTTCATCATCTTCAAATATCATTCAGAGATATTAACATAGTGTCATCTTCCAGGTTTCCAAAATGATGCATACAGAATTCTTTCTAATTTTCATCCCCTTAACCTACGGCTCAGGAATAGAGGTGAGGCAGCTAAATGCTACTGCAGGCATTTATTTTGAGGAAATTGGCAGAGCCAATTTCTACACCAACGAGTGGAAATTAGTCACATTCTACGACCTGGAAAATTTTAAAACAGAATTCAACAACATCCAGTTCATAGCCCAACAAATTACAGCGACCTGCCAGAAACTGGACAAACACTATAGTCACCGCGATCAGCACTAGCATCCCACTCAATACAAACAGGACATGTATTTTCTTTCGATAATGCAAAAATAATAGACACGGAGAATAATAGGAAAAAACGAGAGCTAAGGAAGCATGCCACATATACGTTAATAAAACAGAGTTATAAACATAAGACAGGACACAGAACTAATAAATAAAGAATATAAATACATACTGAGCAAATTAAAACCATAGTATTAGTCACTTATATAAACGTTTTCTTCTCGACAACAGCTCACTTTCATATTGTCCTCGTAGCATGTAAATTGCTTTTTTTTTTGTTTAAAGTTTGTTTGAAGTCTATTTTAATTTATTAACAATGAATTTTATTTTATTTTTGTTTTAATGTAATCAGTTGTTCTATTCTGTATAATTGTTATTTATTATTACTTTTAAGAAAATTATTTATATGCGCAGACAAAAAGGTATGTCAAAAAATTTTTTTTCAAGAAAACTGATTTATGTGCAATACTATTTATGTAGAGCTTCTGAAGAAGGGCCGCACCTGGACCCGAAACGTCGAGCAAATGAAATAAAAATCTATTTTCAAAACAAAAACAATCGGTGTTTTCCTGAAAAAATTAAAAAAAAAAAAAAAATCCGTCATCTATATCAACCCGATCAAAAACGTAAAAAATCAGCTGTAAAATCAGCTGTAAACTCATCTGTATATTTTGTGAAATCGTCCTGAAAGGTTAGGAGGTATTTTTTTACCTCAATGGCTTACTGATAATGGACCAAAAATATCTAGAGCGATTCTTTCGAATGGCTTAGAGCTGGTTGTAGTAATTTTCATTGGCATTCTGGGATTTTTGCTCAACTTGTTAGTTTGGCAAGAATCACACATTTTTATGTATGTTTCTACATCCCGTGTTACACCTGGCCAATTTTACATTGTTTGGATCTTCTTTAATGTTCATGTAACACCTTGGTGACCACCTATACGCACAGTGTGGCATTATTATTTCTTTCTGTTTTTTATCATCCGTGACAATAATAATTTATGAAAGGAGTGAAGTTGTGTGCATCTTCTCAAGCATGAGCCTGTGTTCTCTTAACCTTTCGAAAACCTGTATAAGTTTGACATTATGATCTTTTAAATTATAGCCGTAGATGACTATATCGTCTAAATAGACAAAACAGTGAATGCCTTGGAGACCTGTAAAAGCAGTATTCATTAGCTTTTGAAACGTGGCTGGGGCACCCTTTAAACCGAATTGCATCCGGTTGAAAGTAAAGTGACCAAATGGAGTACCAAATGCAGTTTTATCCGTGTCTTTACTTCTCATAGGAATCTGGTGGCAACCGCTAGCTAAATACAATGTCTAGAAATACTTTGATCTTCCTAACTGATCCAATATTTCTGTTATATTGGATAGTGGATAAGCACCTGCAATAGTAACCTCACTTCACCGTCTGAAACCAACTGCACTCGGCATCGCTCTTTGCCGGCTTCGTCTGGTTTCTTTGGGAAAAATCATAGGGCTTCGACTTGGGTTAGTAATTTCTTTCTCCATCGAATCATTTATTTGACGATTTATTTCCTCTTTTCCAGATTGAGGCAACCGATAGGGTCTCACGTTTATCGGCTCTGTATTATTGAGGATAAGTATTTCATGGCTAGCAGCATCAGTACACGTGAGGTGGTCTCCTTAGAATTAAAACAAATCATTAAATTTGCGGCAAATTTTAAGAACAGATTGCCGTTATTCTAGGGGACAGTGCTCTTGAGCTAAATGGCTTCTCAATTTATGTAACTGATTTGCTACAGGATGCTGGTCACAATTGATTTGGAAAACCTCGTATTCACTCAAATCCTCCCAAATGGGTTTAATATTTCGAACATCTATTTGTACTGAACCCTATGTAGAATTTAACATTAATATATTTGTCGAGTTATTCTTGGAGCTTACTATAGTGTTTCCTATATAAATGCCTGGCTCTATCTCTCTCTTTGGGAAAATATCTTCTACGTTTCTTTCTACGGGCACGGAAGACAAATTATCTTCGAGCTTAAGAATGGCCTTGAGAATAGGCTAAGAGCTAATAACTCTTTAACGGCTACAAATAGCATATAGGATGTGAAGGTCAAATTAAAGAGAAGAGTCCACAGTTTACAGTTATGGTAAAAAAAAGTTATGATACTGAACTTTTTGTAAAAAAAACATATAGGTCAAAGTAAAAAAAATAGTAAGAAAATCCGAAATTTTTTACCACAATAACACCTAAGCGTCATATGACAGTGTGAATTATGAATTGTAAAATGAATCTATGTACGCTTTCCGTGGGAATTGAAAATGAGTGAAAAGCCGCAATCACAACAACTTGTTTAATGTTGTATAAATAAGATGCGGAAAATTTAATGAATATTATTGTGTTTTTCAAAATCGTTAGGTGTTTTATTTAATCAATTCCCTTTCAGCAATCATCGTTTTTACTCTTAGTGAACAGGTACGTACAAGCATCTGATGCATTTACATCAATAGCTAAAATACAAGAACCTCGACTGCCCTACACGAAACTAGACAAAGTGGCCTAACAAAATCCGTTTGCTAGCTTACTGACAGAACGGCCATAAAAGCCTATTAAAAAATCTCGTCGATGAAAGTTGTCTAATTGATTTAAAACGCAATACAGCAAATGTGAAAGAAATGCAAATGAGCTTCCCCACCTTCTTAAATAAACAAGGAATTGGAGGAATGGAATGATTCCGTTATCACAATATGGTGCCGAAAATGGGAGCACTAACAAGTCAACGAGTTCATTGTCTGTGCTGTACCGAAAATGAGTGTGACCTCAATTAAAATGAATAACTCCGAGTTTACTATATAAAAAAAAAAGCTGATATAATGGATGGACAAGACGTGCAAAGTCACCATAATCAGAACAGAATACATCGCTAATGCAAATCTTTGTAAATAGGCGTTTATGTTGAATCCTTAAAACTTCCTGTAGTCTCAAACGACTCACAAATAAAAGTCAAGAAATAAAGATTTAATTGGACGAAGCTTAACAGATATCAATTAAATATCGCTAGGAAAACTTTAAACTGGACTACTTCGCACTTTGAAGAAAATTACTTTATGTCAAGCCACATCAATGGGGAGGTCGTGGAGTGATTTAAAACTGACGTATGAAAAATAGGATCCGATGGTGGACTGACTTTTCCGCCTTATTTCCGTTGAGAAAATAAAGAAGCATTAAGTTTGCAGCCTCCGCTGCTCGGTTCGAGTGAAAACTGACTTATTAAATTTCGTGGAGGGTGTAGATTCAAATAACATCACCATTCAAAAATTGTATAGGTTCAAATAAAGTTTTTTTTTCAAGATGCAGATAAGTTTTTCATTGTATATATATTGTATCATGCTCAAGGAGATATTTGCAAAGGGAAGCTGAAGAAGAATCACCAGTTTTGCACCAACGAAATATCATCTAAGTGTAAGTATCTAGCTAAGCAGAATATAGATAACGTCAAAAATTCTATCTTTTCTAATTCTAGATATATCTCTCTCTCTTTCCTATAATTAGATTTCAAAAAGTGACAAAATACTTTCAATTAGTATCCTTTTCATATTTACCTTTGTAATAAATTGACAAAGAGGTAAGGCAAGGACAAAAGATGAACGAAAAATCTATCCCCAATGAAACGGCACATTAAATTTTAATCAATTTAAAATTCATTTCTTTACCAATCACCGACCGACACCCCGACCGACGGACTTGGCGGTTATCCTCTCAAAAGGTTTTTTTTTTCATTTATTTTCAATGTCGCTCTGCTGGTTGTGTATATTGAACAATTTAAAACTGATGCTTTAAATTTCTGTCCCCCTTCCCTCTTGAATTTATACTGTTGTTATTCATTAATCAGATAGCGTAATTAATTACATTTTGCCATTGTACAGGAGACACCAAGCGCGTTTCTTCATTCACTCCATAATTAAAACTTTTATTAAAGACAGAGCACGTTTTTTGCCCCCGTGGGTTTGTAAATTCAATGAGAGGATAAATAGTACAGGGACATCCTAAGTTGTATTTTCCGAGGGTGGTTATATATATGCATGCATTTAGAAATTAAGTACAACGTATTCTCACCTTTATATTTATTTTTTTATATTAATTATCAAAAGCTGCGTGCTCTGTTAACCCATCAACGCCCAGTGGCAATATTTCCTGCCATGATCATAGCCAGTAAATTTTTCTTTTTATGAGACACAAGACGTTCAATTCTTGGAAACGCTTGTGTTTTTCCTTTTCCTAAAAACTTTTTCTTTGATTATAGGAGTTTTTACGACGGAGAAATTAGTAGTTGCTCATAAATAGTGCACTGAAGTGACAGTGAATTGTAAGGTGACTCCATCCCTGGTACTAAAATGAGTCAACCGAGGTAAGTCAATTTTTTTTTTAATGAAAGGATAATCTGGTTAATTGTTTATACAGAAAATATTTATTGTTAGACTATTATTAGCTTTCTGTTATTTTTTTTTATTTTGCGACACATTTTCTGTCTGTTTTTTTCGGAGCGGCAATATTATCTGCCACTGCGAATTGATGTAGCAGAAAATGAGATTTTGGTAGGAATTGAGTATTTTTAAGCAGTTTTTATATGCTGTGTGTTACCATTACATGATTTATACGATATATTTGAGCATGATGATGATTTTGCAACCCGAGAAGAGACATCACATGAACGACCAGATGCTAATACCGATATCGATAGGGACCTCAGTAATGACGATGACGGTGAAAAAAGGTAGACAATTTTAATTGCTATTATTTTTCACATACAAATTTTATTTTATTTCAAGGTTCGGTACTAACGTGACGAGTTTTCAAAATTCGAATCAAGCGCCCTGGGCTTCAGGAATCCTTTACAATCTCATCTGGATTTTTTTTTTGGTGTTTGCTCCTAGACTCTTTGAGCTTATTCTAGATGTATTCTTACCAATACAATTTGTCCACTTCTTCGCTTTCATTATTATATATTATTATATATATTGTTTTTTGGGAATGATGTTTTCGGCTAGGTATAAAAAAATACCCAACCTTCGGATCACACACGCACATCATATGATACTTATGAAGCTATTAATCGCAACGCATTTGACGATATTATCAGAAGACTTCGTTTAGCTAATAATCAGGTTGCAACTAATCGGTATTATAAAATGTGCCTCATGTTTGAAACACCAAATGAGCAGTTTAGAATTGTTACTCCAGATCAATTCCTAAGTGTGAATGAGAGCATGGTGCCTTATTATGGAAAGCATGGCATGAAGCAGCTGATACAGGGAAATCTGATTCGATTTGGTTTTTAATTATGGTCGTTATATTTTACATCTGGATATATAGTATGCTGTATGCAGAGCCATATTTTGGGTCTAGCACTCAGTTGAATACCACGGAAAAGGGACAGGGTTTCGATTTTGTTACAAGCTTTATAAACAAGGCAAATATCATCCTGGATCGCACATAACTTTTGAAAACTTATTTGCATTGCTGGGTATGCTTTTTTACATCTCAGAGAACGGAATTGCAGGAACGGAATGAAGATGGCAGGAGTTGATTTATTTGATCAGGAAACTGAAGGAAAACATGCCTTTGGTTAACTTCCAGAAGTAATGCGCGTTTCAACTGCTAACATTTTATGTAATAGAACAAATAAGACTTTATGTTGGTCTTATTTGTTGTATTGTTTCCAATATTGGGACCAGCACAATCTGCAATTAGAAACGAAATGATGCAAAATAGGATAATGAAGGAAATTAACCAAATTTGCATTATAAAGTTGTGGCGGTCGCACCGTATACCTATGCCAAAATGCAACATTCTATTTCAAGAATGAACTATGTTTACCCACCCATTTTTCCTAAATGAGCAGATTAGTGATGCTCATTTTTTATAACCGCATTCTTTTTGGTTACTAATAATTCTATCACTTTATAATTTACAGGTTGAGTTATAAATACTAGGGACTTACGCAGTAATAATTAGTGGTAATAATTAATGAATATTTATAGTTGTAGTTAAAAAATTGAAGTATGTAACTATCAAAATTTGTAAGAAATTATTTTGTTATGAATAAACAATGAATTCTTTAAAATATTAGAACTTTCCTTTCATGTCATTAAAAGAAAACGGCATCTCCTACAATTTATGACTAACCCCTAAATTAGTACTAAACAATAACAAAAATGAAAAAGTATATACCAATTCTCTCTGACAAATTTGTATATATATATAGCACTGCGTATTGAGCAGTCATCAAGGACAGATCAATGCTCTGAGCCGACCTGAAATTCCTTGAAGAATTATTAATTTGATTTAATTTTCAGCATTCTACTGGCAAGTATTAAGACCCGGCAAGCTCCTGTAGGTGGAACAGACGCCAATTGCATTTCCCAAATAAAATTATGTATTACTAATAGTGCTTTTTTCACATTTGCAGGTAAAAACACTGAATATTTTTTGATTTTTATTTTGGATCCTCGTATCATTTGAATTTATTTTTTATTTGTTTCTTTCATTTTTGACTGGATTATTTTATTTTAATTTTTGAAATTATTTCTTTTTATTTAGATTATTAATATCAAGAAAATCTAGCATATTCGATAATCCCCAGCTGTTCGATTTTATGTTCATGAACTTATTAATGAAATAATTGTAATTAAATATTTGTAATCCACTGAACTGTAAATTTCTAGTACTAAAATTAAAGACTAATATTCGCCTTCGCCACTGTCGACCAATTCCACTAATACTGATAAGAAAATTTATAATGTACATTTTTTGGTTAACGCAACACAGTTAGATTAACACATTTTTGGGTACAATAGGAATTTAGTCTAGTCGAGTCGAAAAGAGAAGATTGACTTGTTCACTTGTATTTTCAGTACGAACGCTGGCAGCAGCAACAATAAATATTATAAAGTATCAGCAAGTATTCATCATTTTAATTTCTTGTCTGTACCTTTTTTACCATACCAAAGTTGTCATTAAGAATTTCCCACGAGCTGAGAATTACTATAAGATCCAACGTGCTGGATTAGGCAGAAAGGGTCATCGAACCCAAAGAGCTGGCAATAATTAGGCAAGTTACATCCATCCACAAATTACATGTGGGAAGTTACATCTTCAATCAGATTACATTACTTCAATACCGGATTCTTCAATCAACAAAAAAAAAAAAAGATCGATAAGTACAATTTCATTGTACTTAATTACATTTATGCCTTCATAATTTATAATTAATTATCATAACTTTGACATTATACCCATATATATACAAGACATAAGTGCGACTCTGAGCTGTATATTATATGGTGACTTGGTGAAAATTCATAAGGACCTGGTGGAATTTGTGCTGTGGTTGTATTCAAAGCGGAAGCAATTGAACAATTATAATAAGCGTAGTGAATGAACTCTTATCAATAATCTTTTAAATAAATTTGAATATTACATAGAGACAAATATAGCCAGAACGAATATTTTATATTTCTCGAAATTACGGCTAATATTATTTTGGGGTTATGTACTACATACATACTTACAGACCATCAACGGGTACTTTATGAAGAAAGAATTGTTTGATTTGATCGTTAATTGACGTTCATCGGTAATTTGTATAGAACCAATGCGAAAAGTTATAACCAGTGAAGTGACTGAACTCCTTACAATATAATTGTTCAACAAATTTACACTGTATATACAGTTGATTCTCTTTGTGATGAATTTATTATAGATCTTATAAAATATCAGGAAGTTTCATAAGGAAAAAATTGGTTTATTTGATTTACTAATTCATAGTTAGTACTATATATGAAAAATTTGCACAAATTGCATCCATGTATTGTTTAATTGTATTTCGGCTCTTTCAAACATACTTCAAATAACAATACATATTGGTTGAAGCATATATATATACCGTCATCACCGTACTATTTTCTCATCGTATGAGCGAATCCTATTTAGGTATATTGTAAAGGTGCAAACGATAGTTATTCATAAAATATGACTGAGCAAAGCGTGCTAGTGCAAAAACGTGGAAGAATTAAGGGTACACTTACTCGAGTTAAAACATACGCTGGAGCTATCCAAGAAAATATTGCTATAGAAGACCTGACGGCACGTTTGGAGAAAATCGGAGAGTAGAATTTCAAGAAATAGAAGATAACTTACTACTATTTCGGGGACAAATATCTGATTTAGATGAGTTTGAAGCTAAATATTTCGATACTAAGTCCATGCTTACGCGAGCAATCAAAGAACGAACGCCAATTCCAAATCCGACTTCAGTACATATGTCAGCCAATTTAAACGGGAGCATTAATATGACTTCGAATGACAAATTCAATGCCATAATGCACAGTTTCTTGCATAGCCAGGAATCCTTTTTCGAAAATCTTAATCGAACACAACCAAGTTCAAGTAACCCAATTGATTTACGTCTTCCCAGAGTTAATAACCCAAATGTTTCGTGATATTACAAGGAATGGCCAGCATTCCAAGATTTATTTGAAACGTTAGTAGATAAAAATGAATCTCTAAATGGTTGTCAAAAATTACAGTACCTGAAAGGGCTACTGAAAGGTGAAGCATCTGGGGTCATAAGACACTTAACAGTCACAGAGGGAAATTATGCTGAAGCCTGGGCAAAGCTCAAAGTGCAGTTCAACAAAAAGCGTCACATCACCACCTCGATGATCAAGACTTTTATTAATCAACCTGCCATAAATCAACCATCAGCAAAAAATTTGCGAAACCTTTATGACTTAAGGCATTAGGAGCGGATGCTCAAACTAGAGATCCTGGCTAATTTTCCTGGCTTTAGGGAAACTAGACATTAAAACGAAACAGCTGTGGTTTAATGAAAGTTCATAGAAAGATTTCCCAAGCTTTGAAGTTTTATTAAACTTCCTAAACAAGCGTTGCGATGCTTTGCGAACTTGTTCCAGCGTCACTAAAAGTGTTAATCCAACAAGGGTTATGCACGCTACCTCTGCAATAAAGCGTTCAACATGTCTAATATGTAAAGATAATCATGAATTGTATTCATGTCCGCAATTCAAGAGTAAATCTTATAGTGACCGAAAGTTCTTTGTGACATCTAATTCGCTATGTTTCAATTGGTTGCAATCAGTTCACTCTGTGTACACCTGTCGATCGAAACATCCGTTGCTTCCATTGCAAAAGGATGCACCACTGACCCTTGCATGAACCTGGAAGGTTTCAACCACAATTATCATATCCTTCAGATAACTTCAGAAGCTCAATCACTGGCAACACTTTCACAGCTTCACCTGTGTGTCTGAATCCCACTGACACTGCTTTAACCAATATGCAAACGAACTCTGCAATCAACCCTAACCTGCTTCCACACAACAATCAACCCAATCCTACAATCAGCACAGTTCAGTCTGCAATCAACAATCAATCACTCTGCTCTCTCAACAGCTATTCACATACAGCCAGCCCGGCTTAATTATTACCTACTGCGATAGTCCATCGGTCCATGTAATGGATGTTTACGGACATTACCTCCCATGTCGACTTCTTCTTGATTACGGATCACAAATCTCATTCATTTAAGAATCATGGGTGCAGAGGCTGGCCCTTAAAAGACAGCATGCTCGTCTAGCTATCAGTGGTGTTATGTACGCAAATTATACCTATCTAAAAAAGGAATAACGTAAAATTACAAATTAATAAAATCTGAAAAAGACAATAATTATTTAAAATATTTCATACATAAATTTTCATATAAGCTAATCATGCTTCAAAACATGATTAGCTTATCTATTCAATCAGTGAAGAAAATCGCATCAGCAATTTTCTTCACATACCATTCGTTTTTACAAAGTTTATTCCCACGACAAATTTTGCCTTCAGCAAAATTTGTCAGTAGAAATAATTATTTTAAAAAATATAAAACAAAAGACAAATCGTACCTTCAGTACGATTTGTCGTGAAAATTATAATATGTATGTACGAACGTACATACATATCACAAAAAAAGCTTTCGCGATAAGAAATGCGCGCCGCGAGAGTACATTATATGTATACGCGCGCCGCAATTTCAATCGACGGGACGGTGGCTGATGTTTATAAAAACATCAAATTTCATTTTTTCAAGCCACCGTCCAACGAAAAATATTCTGGACTTGTTTAATCAAGTCCAGAATAAATGAAAATTTTTCTCAGGGTAGAAATGCAACTATGCATTTTCTACCCTGACCGACGGCTCTTGATCGCGATGAAAGTGATCAAGAGGGCAGTCGAATTATAGCACGCGAGTTGACTTTTAGCGATCATAGCAGCGGAGTTGAATTTTAAATTTTAAAGAGCGCAGTCGAATTTTTAACCAAAATCGAGTTGAAAAAAAAAAAGATTATACGCGGCGGTTCGGGGTTCGGATTTGAAAAAACTAGTGAGTTGGGCACGGCGCGAAAGAAACAAGGGATCGGTTTTGCTACGGAAGGTTTGGTAATAAAAAGTTGTATTAACGAAAATATTTAAAGGTTTTGCTACGGAAGGTTTGGTAATAAAAAGTAGTATTACGAAGAAAATTGTATAAACGAAAATAATAAAAAGTAGGATTACGGAAGAAAGTTTTATAAACGAAAATATTAAAGAGTAGTGTTACGGAAGAAAGTTGTATTAACGAAAATAATAAAAAGTTATATTACGGAAGAAAGTTTTATAAATAAAAATAATTAAAAGTTGAATGGGTGAAAGAAAGCTATTAAATAAAAGGAAGAAGAAACTTTACCAGGGCTTGGATACGACCTCGGCAAACTGTATAAGAAAAAGTAAGTACATAACAACAATTGGCGCAGCCGGTAGGATAGAGGAAGCCTACTTTGAAAAAAAAAGTATAAGCGCTCGAAAACCCTCTATCCTACGAATCTAAAAGGAGTTTAGGACGAGATCGAATACTGGGCAAGACACCCTACCCTTCGCCTGAAGTTGAGTCTGGCTTCAGGAGTATTTCGATCTTGTCGGCTCCCAACGCTCGGGGTCGGACAGCTTTAACTGCCTCTGTTTGTAAAACACGCAGCCACCCCCTCATCAAAGCACAAAGTGCCAACGTGGGACAATAGCGGGCTTCATCCCAGCCCAGGATATCAGAAGTTCACAACCAAAAGTGCTAAAGTTACACTTGAAGGAAGGAAGTTTGGAAACCTTCCGCTATCTGCGATCCGGAGCTGAAAGGGACTTCGAAGTAGGCAGCGCGCCCCCCTTTCAGTTTTTATCCAGGGGAATTTAAGAAGGCCACGGGCCCCCCCAGCAGCAAAAGAACTTCAACCACAAAAACCAGCGATCCTGAATTGAGAGGGACCTCGAAGAAGGCAATAAGCCCCCCTCTCAATTTGAACCAAGGGAATTAAGACGGCAGAAGCCCCCCTAGCTGCAAATTTCACACACGGTGGTCCATGAGCGAGGAAAGCTCCCACCAGGAGACGTCGCAGGAAATCACACCATTTCAACCAACTCCTCAACAATCTTCCTCGCCGGGCGACGCACAGGAAGATCCGTCCCGGTACGAAGGAGGCAACGCGGGAGCAACATCCGCAACAGAGGGTGCTAATCAAACACCCGCAACAAATTCAACAAAAAAAGGGGTAACACTCAGGAGTGGGACAATCCTTACAGGTCCCCAACAAGTAAGACCTTCTAATTTAAATTTAGAAAGTTATTTAAAATATCTAGAGGGGAAAGTGCGAGACTCCTCCGAACTTTCTGTTATACAGTGCGATTCTATCGATAAACAGCTCAAAAAGTCCCGTGAACGGCGGCTTGAGCAAATCGCGCAATTCAAAGAAAGTACGGAAAAATTTAAAGAAAGCTTAAAGCAGTTTGGGGAACTCTCGCACTCTCTCGAAACAGAAATTACAAATAATAGTGTAGAATTAAGAGAAGGTGCCATTGAAGACAGTGTCAGTGATTCTACCGTGAGTGAAGTCCTATTGAATTGGCTGGGCGACTCCATTTTGGAAACCAGCATAGAAGAAACTAGCTCCCCAAAGGTGCCAAACTTTAGCTTCAGAATCCCCAGTATAAACATGGCAGATTACGCTAAAATCGCCAAACTGACTGCCCAGCTCGTCCCCCTATTCTCGGGAGAGCAGCACCCAAAATTGAGCCTTGTGCTCCAAACGTTCCTAGGATGCTGCCGGCAGGTAATCCAGTGCATTTCGGTTGATGTACTAACAGCATTTCTGCAAATCTTCCCCACTAGGCTTCGAGGCTAAGCTTATCAGCTTTTTGCCTCAAATATGCCCACTACTTTCAAAGAAGTAGAAGAACGGCTAAATCGCACATACCTGCCTAGAGAGACTTACCAGGAACTGGTAAATAAATTAATAACTACAAGGCAGTATCCCTTAGAAAACCTCACAGCCTTCACGGCACGAGTAAAACAAATGCTGGCACTCTGCAGTGAAGCAGCAGAATCCAAATACGGAGCCACAGCAACGCCAGCTGTTAAAACGCAGCTGGAAGATTTCGCGAAAAACGCACTAAAAACAGGAGTCAATAACCCGTATATGTGCCAATACCTCCTGACCATGACAGACGGCACGGTGGATGACCTCGTACAAAGAGCACTTGACATGGAACGTCTCCAGCAAAGTGCTCTATTCCTGCAACCTTCAGGGCAATTTCAGCCAAATGTGATGCAAAATCCGATACCCCATTCATTAAGTGCAACAACACCAAATAACGCACATTTTAACCAACTTAACTCATCCGCTAATCACAGCGTATTTACTCCCGGCATAATGCCATTCGCTCAAGTTCCTCAGACCCTGCCAAACCCAAGCAGTCACATACCAACGTCACAGTTCACACAGGCCGGCACAGCATATATTAAACAGGAACCAAGATCGCCAGATAAAAATTATAATGTAAAAAATAAAAATAATTATTTAAATAAAATTACTTGTAGTTTTTGTAATTTAAGAGGCCACACATACGCAGATTGCCTCAAACGTAAAAATACTCCGTACTGTGTGAACTGCAAAATATACAACCACGATATACGTGACTGCAGGAGGAACAACAACAATATTCAAAGATCAAGCAACAATGGTGGACCATCGAATCAACGCCCTAGAGAGCCGCAGAATCCCAATAACAATTCCAGAGTCTATAACGTGCGTAAAAAGTGCGAATTTTGTGGTCGTTCTGGACATGCAGTTAATAACTGCCAACAAAAACGTAAATGGGAAGCCCGAAGTCAGGGAAACGATTTACAGTCGACCCAAAACTCCCCGGCTCGACTATAAATCTCCCATCTAATAAATTAGGGTCTCCTCAGCAGCCCGATTCCAGTGTCGCTACAGTAAAACTTCCTTTAGACATTGGCCTGAACGGCCAAACTAAACTAGTAGTAGACACAGGCGCTGAGGTAAGTATAATAAAGAAAAGGTCATTAAAAGACCTCAAAGAAATTAACCACAATGAGGCATGTACACTTCAGACCCCATTTGGTACGGGAAAGACGCTGGGAAATTGCCAGGGAAACTTCGTTTTCAAAAACAAAATTCCCTGCAAGTTTCAAGTCGTAAAGAACTTGCCTGGCCTTTCCGATGATGGACTTCTAGGAAATGATTTCCTAGCAAAAAACTGCAACGTTGAGGGTCCTAAAAAGGCACTAAGGTTTCCTCGCACGGAAACTAATCCAGACGAATTTGCTTTGCCATTAGAGTTTGACACGGACAAGCTACATTCTGAAAAGGCAGTCGAAGTAAGAACACTTGCAGAAGAGGTAGAGTCTAAACAGGCTGAACTATCCACCTTCAGTGTCTTCAAGGCTTCTCAAACGAGAAAAGCTGGCTGCCAAGCTCCAAAAGAGCCCAAGGAATGTGAAAAAAGCTGTCTGGGCGAACAAGGGACCGATGAAATCAGGCAGCAATTGGTTACCTTTAAGGAACCAATCTGCATACCTGCGCGCTCTCAAATTGTTGCCCATGTCCCGTTACAAACGCAAGAAGAAATGCTCAGTTTATCACAAGAAATAAGCGATGGAGTCTTCTTGGCAAACAGTTTGCTGTCATCTGGAGAAGAATTAGTGCTGGTTAGTATTCTCAACGCTAACAGTCATCAAGTAGTCATACATAGCTTAAAGTTACAGCTATTTCCAATAAACGACTACATCATAGTCCCATTAACACACACAAAAGTCCACAAAAGAACTCACATTCCACTACCAAATTTAGAGGCAATATCAAACAACACAAGAGACGGAACTGAGTGTCTAAAGCCTGCCAAAAAGGTGCATATAGCTCTTCCGTCCAAAATCCCGAGGCATAAGTCACTATTAATCAATCAACGGCCATATAAGGACGGTAGCGAGTCGCTAAAGCCTATACTAAAGGTGCATATTACTCCACCGTCTTCTAGCATAAAAAATCCTACATGGCCAAAAAATACTAGCATCGGCGCGCATGAGTATTCCACACAACCTAAGGCAAAGACCGCACAGGTGTATCAAACTCAGCCGTCGGCGAAGCAGGAAGCAAGTACCCTGCTACATGCTAAATACAACAAAATAAAGCCTCATAAGGAATTCATTAATTCCAATCCAATTTCAGGACACAAATTTACAAGGAATAGGAAGTCAAAGCAAGGTTCAGCCGACAAGACGGGAGATATTACAACATGTACGATATCTATACCCGGATAATGAGACTCAGGACGATCCAAAACAATACCCGCGTATTTCTAGGCTAGAGCAAGAACTCAGCCTAGACCCTAATTTAACCGCAGAAGAAAAAATTTCGATATCGGAACTCTGCGAAGAGTATGACGATATCTTTTTCCTCAAAGGTGACAAACTCACCTATACAAATGCGATAACGCATAATATTCCGTTGGTGCAGGATCAAGCACCAATCAATCAAAAAATGTACCGCTTACCTGAAACACAGCGGAAAGTCATTAACGAGCAGTTAAAAGAAATGCTAGACAGCGGGATAGTCCAGTCTAGTAAAAGCCCTTGGAATTCACCTCTACTAGTTGTCCCCAAGAAAGCGGGACCTGACGGTGAAAAAAGGTGGCGCGTCGTTGTCGATTTTCGTAAATTAAACGAAAAGACAATTGGAGATGCATTCCCGCTACCCCGAATCGAGGATATTCTCGACCAACTAGGTCACGCAAGGTATTTCACCACACTCGATTTGGCCAACGGCTATCA
The DNA here is from genome assembly GCA_963924295.1 of Dioctria rufipes. Classification (NCBI taxonomy): domain Eukaryota; kingdom Metazoa; phylum Arthropoda; class Insecta; order Diptera; family Asilidae; genus Dioctria; species Dioctria rufipes. Next base: position 36,821 of record CAWUPM010001290.1, read on the forward strand.
CCAAGTTCTTGTCGACAAAAAAGACCGACATAAAACTGCTTTCAGCACAAGCTATGGGCACTACGAGTTCAAGCGTATGCCATTCGGGCTCAAAGGAGCCCCCGCCACATTTCAACGCCTAATGAATTTCGTCTTAACAGGCCTACAAGGCCTCGAATGTTTTGTCTACCTAGATGACATTGTCATCTATGGAAAAAATTTAAACGACCACAACGAAAAGTTGAGAAAAGTCTTCGACAAGTTGAGAGAGAACAACTTAAAACTGCAGCCAGAAAAGTGCCAGTTTCTAAGAAGAGAAGTTGTTTACCTAGGACATAAATGTTCTAGCGAAGGAGCCCTACCAGACCCAAGTAAGACGGCCTGCGTCCAAACATTTCCTGTTCCAAGAACAGTAAGGCAAGTTCAGTCATTTTTAGGACTTGCCAATTACTACAGGAAATTCATTCCAGACTTCTCCAAAATTGTACGCCCAATTACGAATTTACTCCGAAAGGATGTAAAATTCACTTGGACAGAGAAATGCCAAGAATCATTTCAGAGCATAAAAAGTGCTTTAATTTCTCCACCACTTTTAATTTACCCCGATTTTTCGAAATCTTTTAATCTTACTACAGACGCAAGTAACGAGGCTCTAGGAGCTGTTCTTTCTCAAGGAGAAGTCGGAAAGGACCATCCCATTGCCTATGCAAGCCGCACATTAAACAAAGCCGAAAGAAATTACTCTACTGTAGAAAAAGAGTTATTGGCTATTGTCTGGGCTACCAAGAATTTCAGGTGCTATCTTCAAGGCCGGAAATTCACGGTCTATACGGACCATAAACCTCTCAAAGGTGTCTTCAATGTGAAAGACCCTACTTCCCGTTTGGTGAGATTTCACCACAAATTATCTGAATTCGATTACAACATCGAATATAAACCAGGGAAGTACAACACTAATGCAGATGCACTAAGTCGCATCCCTCAAGCATCAAAGGAAGACAGTTTAGGCAATACCTTAACGGTAGAAGCCCTAGACCACCACACGATGGACTCAGATGTGGAGGAAGACAACCCCACAAACAACAAAAAGAAAAAGAAATCCGCTCATTGTTTCGTCGTGACTCGAGCTCAGAAGCAGAAGGCTCAAGAGACAATAAATAGCTCCAGTGTGGAGACAGAAGAGCACACGAAAGCGGACCAAAACGAAATTCAACACACGGAGGCGGAAAAACTAAACCCAGCATCGCTTGAGCAAAAAGTAAGTACTGATAAGACACCCGAAGTTATTACGAGCCCCATGGAGATCCAAACAATCTTAAAAGATTATCACGATTCTCCATTTGGTGGCCATCAAGGTGTCATAAAAACTTACAAACGCATAAGACGCAAGTATTGGTGGAGACACATGCTTAGCGACATCAAGAAATACATAAAAAAATGCCCAAAGTGCCAGACGATGAAAGCTTCTCCACAATATAAAATGCCAATGGTTATCACGGACATCGCAGAACAACCGTTCGACAAAGTTTACCTCGATATTGTAGGTCCATTAGAAGAGACCACATCAGGAAACAAATATATTTTGACCTTCCAAGATAATTTAACAAAATTTGTCGACTGGTATGCAATACCTAATGCAGAAGCAGTCACAGTAGCGCAGGTTTTCTTTGATGAAATCGTTACGCGCTATCGCATACCCAAAAGAATACTCACCGATCAGGGAACAAATTTCCTGAGTGAATTATTCAAAAGAGTATGTAAGCTTCTAAAGGTAAGGAAGTTACAGACTTCGGCATACCACCCGCAGTCTAACGGAGAACTAGAGCGTGCCCACAGACCCCTGATTGAATACCTGCGAACAATCGTAGACGAAAATCCCAAAACATGGGACCAATTCCTACGAACCGCTGCATTCGTGTATAATAATAGTGTACACGAGGGTACTAAACTTACCCCAATGGACTGCCTATACGGCTTCACAGCGGATGTTCCATCAAATTTAAAACGGGATCCCGAACCCGTTTACAATCATGAGAGCTATTATCATATACTGAAGTATAAGCTCCAAAAATCATATGCCACGGCAAGAAAGAACTTATTGGCAAGTAAACAGCGCTCAAAGGGGTACTACGATAAGACAGTACGGCCCCTAACTTTCCATGTAGGAGACAAGGTCCTCATCAAGAACGAAAGCAGAAAGCATAAGTTTTCTCAAATCTGGGTAGGACCTTATCAGGTAATAGCAATCCCAAGTGATGTGAATACCACAATCAAAATTGGTAAGCGAATGGTGACGGTACATAATAATCGTTTAAAACCATATTTCGAATAAAAGCATGTTGTACAAAAATGAACCAGGTTGACTTAAAATTCCTACTTCAGTGTCCATTAAACGTCATTTCAATACCTCCCCAGAAACATTTGCGGTGGAGTCACTCCACTGCCCAGTTTAAAACGGCACAATGCAAGTACAAATATACTTAAAGAATTGTTTTCTTCCTCCGAATTGTCCACAGAAATGGCGCTAAAATTCATCGTAGTTGTCCTCCTCATCCAGTACACAACTGGAGCAATCGCTGACAAACCTTATATAATAACCCAGCTAAATGGCTCGGGCATATTTTTCGAGGACCTAGGAAGCCTCATGGTATATCATGACACCTGGAATGTCCTCACCGAAATAGATTTGGATGAATTAGATGCCCAGATAAAGCTAGCAGAATATGCAGAGCACTTAGTGCATAAACTCTGCATAAATATAACAAACCCAGAAGACCTGTGTAACGTGCAGCAACTACATATACACGCTATAATAGACAGCGTACGAAAGCGCACGGAAACTATAAGGGAACTAGTACCAGGAAAACGCAAGGTCAGATCGCTATTTGATGGAATAGGCAATGCCATGCACTATTTGTTTGGCACTATGGACAGCAATAACGAAAAAGAAATTTACAGCAGGTTAGAAGAACTTGAATCGAATACACAAGCCCTAGCCGAGCTAGAGAAACAACAAATCAGTGTTGTTAAAACAACCTTGGAAAAGATTCAAAAACCGCTGGCCATGTTAATAGACAGACAACAAAAAATAACACACCAGATAAACGATCTCCACCATGTAGCCGATGATTTAACTAAAAGGCAGCTAAGACAAGAGATTATATCAAGCTTATTGCTCCAAATCATCGAAGTTGAATATCGACAACAAGCCCTTCTGGATATAATAATGGCTAGTAGGACCAATCATATTCATCCACTCCTAATGTCTCCCAAAAATCTACTGGAGATATATCGCAAAACAACTTCGTATTGCCCTAACGATCAGAATTGTTTAGCCATCCTCTACCAAACAGCAGGAGCCCAATCACTCCTTATGCGGAACAAATTGGTGGTGAGAATTACTCTCCCAATTTTTAATCTGCCAAAAATGAGGCTACAACAGATTCAATGCTATCCCGTACCCAAGTCAGCAAATTATTCATTAATTCCAGACCCTGGTTATTCATACATAGCCAATAGCGCTAAAACCCAGGAATTTCTCCTATTAAAAGGCGAAGACATGAACAACTTTAAGAAAATAACAAGTAATTTGGAAGAAAACACGTATGTAGGCCGACTAAATACGCCCATAATAAAGGCAGCAACATCAAATGAATGTGCCATTAAATTACTATATAATCCTTTAAAGGAAGTGCCCAAATGCAGGACCCGAGTACAAGCTCCCCAAAAGGACATGTTGATTAAACTAAACAAGCCAAATACGTGGCTATTTTCATTTATCACCTCAACGGTGCTACACATCACATGTCCAGATCACTTTCTGATCTCGAAACTGGAAGGACAAGGGATATTAGAGATAACGCAACCATGTCAAGTGCAAATAAGTGACAAGGTGCTCAAATACGAAGGTCAAAGTAAACGCCCGCTGAATATAATTCAACCCAAACAATTTCCACAATTCAATCATTCCTTATTGAATTTGAGTCTGGCCGACATTTTACCAGAACCTCAAAACCAAACGCAAGTTTCAATGGAAATTTTAACTGGGGACGATATCCACAAATCAGTCTACCAGGGTACACACTCCTTAGAGGAAATCCAAAACAAAATCAGCAAATATCAAGAAAAGGTATCGAGAAAGAACTCCCATATCCTGTCCACAACCTCTTTATCATTTACGAGCCTATTAGTTCTGGCCATAATGGTTGTTGTGGCAGTGAAATATGTACACCCTGTTGTCATCAAGATGAGACAACAGAGGAATCCACCACAAGGTAACCCCGAAATTTCATCAGAGGGAATTCCTTTAAAGGAGCGAACTAACGCTCCCCAAGCTACTCTAAAGCGAGCTCGATCGCTCCCCAGGACCAAATCAGTCCAAATCGTTTAAAGAACGAAATACTGATACTGTCAACATGAGCCACTTAATCGAAGTAAATTTATAGAAAATAGTAGACCTGGTAAAATATATAGAAAAGTACATAGAAATGAAAATGTAACAAAAACAAATCTATTGAAAAACAAAATAGATAGAATAATAAAAGTAAAGATGAAAAAATAGAATTAAAATAAAAAATATATTATAT
>CAWUPM010001290.1:41585-96403 GCA_963924295.1 Dioctria rufipes
AAAGGCAATCCTCGGCGTATTTAAAATTTGCGACAGTAAAAAATTATTTTTTGAAAAATTTACTATAGAAAAGGCAATCCTCATCGTATTTAAAATTTGCGACAGTAAAAAATTATTTTTTGATAAATTTACTATAGAAAAGGCAATCCTCGGCGTATTTAAAATTTGCGACAGTAAAAATTTATTTTTTGACAAATTCACTATAGGAAAGGCAATCCTCGGCGTATTAAAAATTTGCGACCGTAAAAAATAATTTTTTGATAAATTTACTATAGAAAAGTCAATCCTCGACGTATTTAAAATTTGCGACAATAAAAAATTATTTTTTGAAAAATTTACTATAGAAAAGGCAATCCTCGGCGTATTTAAAATTTGCGACAGTAAAAAATTATTTTTTGAAAAATTTACTATAGAAAAGGCAATCCTCGGCGTATTTAAAATTTGCGACAGTAAAAAATTATTTTTTGAAAAATTTACTATAGAAAAGGCAATCCTCGGCGTATTTAAAATTTGCGACAGTAAAAAATTATTTTTTGAAAAATTTACTATAGAAAAGGCAATCCTCGGCGTATTTAAAATTTGCGACAGTAAAAAATTATTTTTTGAAAAATTTACTATAGAAAAGGCAATCCTCATCGTATTTAAAATTTGCGACAGTAAAAAATTATTTTTTGATAAATTTACTATAGAAAAGGCAATCCTCGGCGTATTTAAAATTTGCGACAGTAAAAATTTATTTTTTGACAAATTCACTATAGGAAAGGCAATCCTCGGCGTATTAAAAATTTGCGACCGTAAAAAATAATTTTTTGATAAATTTACTATAGAAAAGTCAATCCTCGACGTATTTAAAATTTGCGACAGTAAAAAATTATTTTTTGAAAAATTTACTATAGAAAAGGCAATCCTCGGCGTATTTAAAATTTGCGACAGTAAAAAATTATTTTTTCAAAAATTTACTATAGAAAAGGCAATCCTCGGCGTATTTAAAATTTGCGACAGTAAAAAATTATTTTTTGGAAAATTTACTATAGAAAAGGTAATCCTCGACGTAAAATTTGCGACAGTAAAAAATTATGTTTTGAAAAATTTACTATAGAAAAGGCAATCCTCGACGTATTTAAAATTTGCGACAGTAAAAAATTATTTTTTGAAAAATTTACTATAGAAAAGGCAATCCTCATCGTATTTAAAATTTGCGACAGTAAAAAATTATTTTTTGATAAATTTACTATAGAAAAGGCAATCCTCGGCGTATTTAAAATTTGCGACAGTAAAAATTTATTTTTTGACAAATTCACTATAGGAAAGGCAATCCTCGGCGTATTCAAAATTTGCGACCGTAAAAAATAATTTTTTGATAAATTTACTATAGAAAAGTCAATCCTCGACGTATTTAAAATTTGCGACAGTAAAAAATTATTTTTTGAAAAATTTACTATAGAAAAGGCAATCCTCGGCGTATTTAAAATTTGCGACAGTAAAAAATTATTTTTTGAAAAATTTACTATAGAAAAGGCAATCCTCGGCGTTTTTAAAATTTGCGACAGTAAAAAATTATTTTTTGAAAAATTTACTATAGAAAAGGCAATCCTCGGCGTATATAAAATTTGCGACAGTAAAAAATTATTTTTTGAAAAATTTACTATAGAAAAGGCTATCCTCGTCGTATTTAAAATTTGCGACAGTAAAAAATTATTTTTTGAAAAATTTACTATAGAAAAGGCAATCCTCGGCGTATTTAAAATTTGCGACAGTAAAAATTTATTTTTTGACAAATTCACTATAGAAAAGGCAATCCTCGGCGTATTAAAAATTTGCGACCGTAAAAAATAATTTTTTGAGAAATTTACTATAGAAAAGGCAATCCTCGGCGTATTTAAAATTTGCGACAGTAAAAAATTATTTTTTGAAAAATTTACTATAGAAAAGGCAATTCTCGGCGTATTTAAAATTTGCGACAGTAAAAATTTATTTTTTGACAAATTCACTATAGAAAAGGCAATCCACGGCGTATTAAAAATTTGCGACCGTAAAAAATAATTTTTTGAGAAATTTAATATAGAAAAGGCAATCCTCGACGTATTTAAAATTTGCGACAGTAAAAAATTATTTTTTGAAAAATTTACTATAGAAAAGGCAATCCTCGGCGTATTTAAAATTTGCGACAGTAAAAAATTACTTTTTGAAAAATTTACTATAGAAAAGGCAATTATCGGCGTATTTAAAATTTGCGACAGTAAAAAATTATTTTTTGAAAAATTTACTATAGAAAAGGCAATCCTCGGCGTATTTAAAGTTTGCGACAGTAAAAAATTATTTTTTGAAAAATTTACTATAGAAAAGGCAATACTCGGCGTATTTAAAATTTGCGAGAGTAAAAAATTATTTTTTGAAAAATTTACTATAGAAAAGGCTATCCTCGGCGTATTTAAAATTTGCGACAGTAAAAAATAATTTTTTGAAAAATTTACTATAGAAAAGGCAATCCTCGGCGTATTTAAAATTTGCGACAGTAAAAAATTATTTTTTGAAAAATTTACTATAGAAAAGGCAATCCTCGGCGTATTTAAAATTTGCGACAGTAAAAAATTATTTTTTGAAAAATTTACTATAGAAAAGGCAATCCTCGGCGTATTTAAAATTTGCGACAGTAAAAAATGATTTTTTGAAAAATTTACTATAGAAAAGGCAATCCTCGGCGTATTCAAAATTTGCGACAGTAAAAAATTATTTTTTGAAAAATTTACTATAGAAAAGGCAATCCTCGGCATATTTAAAATTTGCGACAGTAAAAATTTATTTTTTGACAAATTCACTATAGGAAAGGCAATCCTCGGAGTATTTAAAATTTGCGACAGTAAAAAATTATTTTTTGAAAAATTTACTATAGAAAAGTCAATCCTCGACGTATTTAAAATTTGCGACAGTAAAAAATTATTTTTTGAAAAATTTACTATAGAAAAGGCAATCCTCGGCGTATTTAAAATTTGCGACAGTAAAAAATTATTTTTTGAAAAATTTCTTATAGAAAAGGCAATCCTCGGCGTATTTAAAATTTGCGACAGTAAAAAATTATTTGTTGAAAAATTTACTATAGAAAAGGCAATCCTCGACGTATTTAAAATTTGAAACAGTAAAAAATTATTTTTTGAAAAATTTACTATAGAAAAGGCAATCCTCGGCGTATTTAAAATTTGCGACAGTAAAAAATTATTTTTGAAAAATTTACTATAGAAAAGGCAATCCTCGGTGTATTTAAAATTTGCGACAGTAAAAAATTATTTTTTGAAAAATTTACTATAGAAAAGGCAATCCTCGGCGTATTTAAAATTTGCGACAGTAAAAAATTATTTTTTGAAAAATTTACTATAGAAAAGGCAATCCTCGGCGCATTTAAAATTTGCGACAGTAAAAAATTATTTTTGAAAAATTTACTATAGAAAAGGCAATCCTCGGTGTATTTAAAATTTGCGACAGTAAAAAATTATTTTTTGAAAAATTTACTATAGAAAAGGCAATCCTCGGCGTATTTAAAATTTGCGACAGTAAAAAATTATTTTTTGAAAAATTTACTATAGAAAAGTCAATCCTCGGCGCATTTAAAATTTGCGACAGTAAAAAATTATTTTTTGAAAAATTTACTATAGAAAAGGCAATCCTCTGCGTATTTAAAATTTGCGACAGTAAAAAATTATTTTTTGATAAATTTACTATAGAAAAGGCAATCCTCGGCATATTTAAAATTTGCGACAGTAAAAATTTATTTTTTGACAAATTCACTATAGGAAAGGCAATCCTCGGCGTATTAAAAATTTGCGACCGTAAAAAATAATTTTTTGATAAATTTACTATAGAAAAGTCAATCCTCGACGTATTTAAAATTGGCGACAGTAAAAAATTATTTTTTGAAAAATTTACTATAGAAAAGGCAATCCTCGGCGTATTTAAAATTTGCGACAGTAAAAAATAATTTTTTGAAAAATTTACTATAGAAAAGGCAATCCTCGGCGCATTTAAAATTTGCGACAATAAAAAATTATTTTTTGAAAAATTTACTATAGAAAAGGCAATCCTCGGCGTATTTAAAATTTGCGACAGTAAAAAATTATGTTTTGAAAAATTTACTATAGAAAAGGCAATCCTCGGCGTATTTAAAATTTGCGACAGGAAAAAATTATTTTTTGAAAAATTTACTATCGAAAAGGCAATCCTCGGCGTATTTAAAATTTGCGACAGTAAAAAATTATTTTTTGAAAAATTTACTATAGAAAAGGCAATCCTCGGCGTTTTTAAAGTTTGCGACAGTAAAAAATTATTTTTTGAAAAATTTACTATAGAAAAGGCAATCCTCGGCGTATTTAAAATTTGCGAGAGTAAAAAATTATTTTTTGAAAAATTTACTATAGAAAAGGCTATCCTCGGCGTATTTAAAATTTGCGACAGTAAAAAATTATTTTTTGAAAAATTTACTATAGAAAAGGTAATCCTCGGCGTATTTAAAATTTGCGACAGTAAAAATTTATTTTTTGACAAATTCACTATAGAAAAGGCAATCCTCGGCATATTAAAAATTTGCGAACGTAAAAAATAATTTTTTGAGAAATTTTCTATAGAAAAGGCAATCCTCGGCGTATTTAAAATTTGCGACAGTAAAAAATGATTTTTTGAAAAATTTACTATAGAAAAGGCAATTCTCGGCGTATTTAAAATTTGCGACAGTAAAAATTTATTTTTTGACAAATTCACTATAGAAAAGGCAATCCTCGGTGTATTTAAAATTTGCGACAGTAAAAAATTATTTTTTGAAAAATTTACTATAGAAAAGGCAATCCTCGGCGTATTTAAAATTTGCGAGAGTAAAAAATTATTTTTTGAAAAATTTACTATAGAAAAGGCAATCCTCGGTGTATTTAAAATTTGCGACAGTAAAAAATTATTTTTTGAAAAATTTACTATAGAAAAGGCAATCCTCGGCGTATTTAAAATTTGCGACAGTAAAAAATTATTTTTTGAAAAATTTACTATAGCAAAGGCAATCCTCGGCGTATTTAAAATTTGCGACAGTAAAAAATTATTTTTTGATAAATTTACTATAGAAAAGGCAATCCTCGGCGCATTTAAAATTTGCGACAGTAAAAAATTATTTTTTGAAAAATTTACTATAGAAAAGGCAATCCTCTGCGTATTTAAAATTTGCGACAGTAAAAAATTATTTTTTGATAAATTTACTATAGAAAAGGCAATCCTCGGCATATTTAAAATTTGCGACAGTAAAAATTTATTTTTTGACAAATTCACTATAGGAAAGGCAATCCTCGGCGTATTAAAAATTTGCGACCGTAAAAAATAATTTTTTGATAAATTTACTATAGAAAAGTCAATCCTCGACGTATTTAAAATTGGCGACAGTAAAAAATTATTTTTTGAAAAATTTACTATAGAAAAGGCAATCCTCGGCGTATTTAAAATTTGCGACAGTAAAAAATTATTTTTTGAAAAATTTACTATAGAAAAGGCAATCCTCGGCGCATTTAAAATTTGCGACAATAAAAAATTATTTTTTGAAAAATTTACTATAGAAAAGGCAATCCTCGGCGTATTTAAAATTTGCGACAGTAAAAAATTATTTTTTGAAAAATTTACTATAGAAAAGGCAATCCTCGACGTATTTAAAATTTGCGACAGTAAAAAATTATGTTTTGAAAAATTTACTATAGAAAAGGCAATCCTCGGCGTATTTAAAATTTGCGACAGGAAAAAATTATTTTTTGAAAAATTTACTATCGAAAAGGCAATCCTCGGCGTATTTAAAATTTGCGACAGTAAAAAATTATTTTTTGAAAAATTTACTATAGAAAAGGCAATCCTCGGCGTTTTTAAAGTTTGCGACAGTAAAAAATTATTTTTTGAAAAATTTACTATAGAAAAGGCAATCCTCGGCGTATTTAAAATTTGCGAGAGTAAAAAATTATTTTTTGAAAAATTTACTATAGAAAAGGCTATCCTCGGCGTATTTAAAATTTGCGACAGTAAAAAATTATTTTTTGAAAAATTTACTATAGAAAAGGTAATCCTCGGCGTATTTAAAATTTGCGACAGTAAAAATTTATTTTTTGACAAATTCACTATAGAAAAGGCAATCCTCGGCGTATTAAAAATTTGCGAACGTAAAAAATAATTTTTTGAGAAATTTTCTATAGAAAAGGCAATCCTCGGCGTATTTAAAATTTGCGACAGTAAAAAATGATTTTTTGAAAAATTTACTATAGAAAAGGCAATTCTCGGCGTATTTAAAATTTGCGACAGTAAAAATTTATTTTTTGACAAATTCACTATAGAAAAGGCAATCCACGGCGTATTAAAAATTTGCTACCGTAAAAAATAATTTTTTGGGAAATTTACTATAGAAAAGGCAATCCTCGACGTATTTAAAATTTGCGACAGTAAAAAATTATTTTTTGAAAAATTTACTATAGAAAAGGCAATCCTCGGCGTATTTAAAATTTGCGACAGTAAAAAATTATTTTTTGAAAAATTTACTATAGAAAAGGCAATCCTCGACGTATTTAAAATTTGCTACAGTAAAAAATTATTTTTTGAAAAATTTACTATAGAAAAGGCAATCCTCGGCGTATATAAAATTTGCGACAGTAAAAAATTATTTTTTGAAAAATTTACTATAGAAAAGGCAATCCTCGGTGTATTTAAAATTTGCGACAGTAAAAAATTATTTTTTGAAAAATTTACTATAGAAAAGGCAATCCTCGGCGTATTTAAAATTTGCGAGAGTAAAAAATAATTTTTTGAAAAATTTACTATAGAAAAGGCAAACCTCGGTGTATTTAAAATTTGCGACAGTAAAAAATTATTTTTTGAAAAATTTACTATAGAAAAGGCAATCCTCGGCGTATTTAAAATTTGCGACAGTAAAAAATTATTTTTTGAAAAATTTACTATAGCAAAGGCAATCCTCGGCGTATTTAAAATTTGCGACAGTAAAAAATTATTTTTTGAAAAATTTACTATAGAAAAGGCAATCCTCGGCGTATTTAAAATTTGCGGCAGTAAAAATTTATTTTTTGACAAATTCACTATAGGAAAAGCAATCCTCGGCGTATTAAAAATTTGCGACCGTAAAAAATAATTTTTTGATAAATTTACTATAGAAAAGGCAATCCTCGGCGTATTTAAAATTTGCAACAGTAAAAAATTATTTTTTGAAAAATTTACTATAGAAAAGGCAATCCTCGACGTATTTAAAATTTGCGACAATGTTTTGAAAAATTTACTATAGAAAAGGCAATCCTCGGCGTATTTAAAATTTGCGACAGTAAAAAATAATTTTTTGAAAAATTTACTATAGAAAAGGCAATCCTCGGTGTATTTAAAATTTGCGATAGTAAAAAATTATTTTTTGAAAAATTTACTATAGAAAAGGCAATCCTCGGCGTATTTAAAATTTGCGACAGTAAAAAATTATTTTTTGAAAAATTTACTATAGAAAAGGCAATCCTCGGCGTATTTAAAATTTGCGACAGTAAAAAATTATTTTTTGAAAAATTTACTATAGAAAAGGCAATCCTCGGCGTATTTAAAATTTGCGACAGTAAAAAATTATTTTTTGATAAATTTACTATAGAAAAGGCAATCCTCGGCGTATTTAAAATTTGCGACAGTAAAAATTTATTTTTTGACAAATTCACTATAGGAAAGGCAATCCTCGGCGTATTAAAAATTTGCGACCGTAAAAAATAATTTTTTGATATATTTACTATAGAAAAGTCAATCCTCGACGTATTTAAAATTTGCGTAAGTAAAAAATTTATTTTTTGAAAAATTTACTATAGAAAAGGCAATCCTCGGCGTATTTAAAATTTGCGACAGTAAAAAATTATTTTTTGAAAAATTTACTATAGAAAAGGCAATCCTCGGCGTATTTAAAATTTGCGACAGTAAAAAATTATTTTTTGAAAAATTTACTATAGAAAAGGCAATCCTCGGCGTATTTAAAATTTGCGACAGTAAAAAATTATTTTTTGAAAAATTTGCTATAGAAAAGGCAATCCTCGACGTATTTAAAATTTGCGACAGTAAAAAATTATGTTTTGAAAAATTTACTATAGAAAAGGCAATCCTCGGCGTATTTAAAATTTGCGACAGTAAAAAATTATTTTTTGAAAAATTTACAATAGAAAAGGCAATCCTCGGCGTATTTAAAATTTGCGACAGTAAAAAATTATTTTTTGAAAAATTTACTATAGAAAAGGCAATCCTCGGCGTATTTAAAATTTGCGGCAGTAAAAATTTATTTTTTGACAAATTCACTATAGGAAAAGCAATCCTCGGCGTATTAAAAATTTGCGACCGTAAAAAATAATTTTTTGATAAATTTACTATAGAAAAGTCAATCCTCGACGTATTTAAAATTTGTGACAATAAAAAATTATTTTTTGAAAAATTTACTATAGAAAAGGCAATCCTCGGCGTATTTAAAATTTGCGACAGTAAAAAATTATTTTTTGAAAAATTTACTATAGAAAAGGCAATCCTCGGCGTATTTAAAATTTGCGACAGTAAAAAATTATTTTTTGAAAAATTTACTATAGAAAAGGCAATCCTCGGCGTATTTAAAATTTGCGACAGTAAAAAATTATTTTTTGAAAAATTTACTATAGAAAAGGCAATCCTCGGCGTATTTAAAATTTGCGACAGTAAAAAATTATTTTTTGAAAAATTTACTATAGAAAAGGCAATCCTCATCGTATTTAAAATTTGCGACAGTAAAAAATTATTTTTTGATAAATTTACTATAGAAAAGGCAATCCTCGGCGTATTTAAAATTTGCGACAGTAAAAATTTATTTTTTGACAAATTCACTATAGGAAAGGCAATCCTCGGCGTATTAAAAATTTGCGACCGTAAAAAATAATTTTTTGATAAATTTACTATAGAAAAGTCAATCCTCGACGTATTTAAAATTTGCGACAGTAAAAAATTATTTTTTGAAAAATTTACTATAGAAAAGGCAATCCTCGGCGTATTTAAAATTTGCGACAGTAAAAAATTATTTTTTGAAAAATTTACTATAGAAAAGGCAATCCTCGGCGTATTTAAAATTTGCGAAAGTAAAAAATTATTTTTTGGAAAGTTTACTATAGAAAAGGTAATCCTCGACGTACTTAAAATTTGCGACAGTAAAAAATTATGTTTTGAAAAATTTACTATAGAAAAGGCAATCCTCGACGTATTTAAAATTTGCGACAGTAAAAAATTATTTTTTGAAAAATTTACTATAGAAAAGGCAATCCTCATCGTATTTAAAATTTGCGACAGTAAAAAATTATTTTTTGATAAATTTACTATAGAAAAGGCAATCCTCGGCGTATTTAAAATTTGCGACAGTAAAAATTTATTTTTTGACAAATTCACTATAGGAAAGGCAATCCTCGGCGTATTCAAAATTTGCGACCGTAAAAAATAATTTTTTGATAAATTTACTATAGAAAAGTCAATCCTCGACGTATTTAAAATTTGCGACAGTAAAAATTATTTTTTGAAAAATTTACTATAGAAAAGGCAATTATCGGCGTATTTAAAATTTGCGACAGTAAAAAATTATTTTTTGAAAAATTTACTATAGAAAAGGCAATCCTCGGCGTATTTAAAGTTTGCGACAGTAAAAAATTATTTTTTGAAAAATTTACTATAGAAAAGGCAATACTCGGCGTATTTAAAATTTGCGAGAGTAAAAAATTATTTTTTGAAAAATTTACTATAGAAAAGGCTATCCTCGGCGTATTTAAAATTTGCGACAGTAAAAAATTATTTTTTGAAAAATTTACTATAGAAAAGGCAATCCTCGGCGTATTTAAAATTTGCGACAGTAAAAAATTATTTTTTGAAAAATTTACTATAGAAAAGGCAATCCTCGGCGTATTTAAAATTTGCGACAGTAAAAAATTATTTTTTGAAAAATTTACTATAGAAAAGGCAATCCTCGGCGTATTTAAAATTTGCGACAGTAAAAAATGATTTTTTGAAAAATTTAGTATAGAAAAGGCAATCCTCGGCGTATTCAAAATTTGCGACAGTAAAAAATTATTTTTTGAAAAATTTACTATAGAAAAGGCAATCCTCGGCATATTTAAAATTTGCGACAGTAAAAATTTATTTTTTGACAAATTCACTATAGGAAAGGCAATCCTCGGAGTATTTAAAATTTGCGACAGTAAAAAATTATTTTTTGAAAAATTTACTATAGAAAAGTCAATCCTCGACGTATTTAAAATTTGCGACAGTAAAAAATTATTTTTTGAAAAATTTACTATAGAAAAGGCAATCCTCGGCGTATTTAAAATTTGCGACAGTAAAAAATTATTTTTTGAAAAATTTCCTATAGAAAAGGCAATCCTCGGCGTATTTAAAATTTGCGACA
This sequence comes from Dioctria rufipes, assembly GCA_963924295.1. Lineage (NCBI taxonomy): Eukaryota > Metazoa > Arthropoda > Insecta > Diptera > Asilidae > Dioctria > Dioctria rufipes. Next base: position 52,024 of record CAWUPM010001290.1, read on the forward strand.
GTAAAAAATTATTTGTTGAAAAATTTACTATAGAAAAGGCAATCCTCGACGTATTTAAAATTTGAAACAGTAAAAAATTATTTTTTGAAAAATTTACTATAGAAAAGGCAATCCTCGGCGTATTTAAAATTTGCGACAGTAAAAAATTATTTTTGAAAAATTTACTATAGAAAAGGCAATCCTCGGTGTATTTAAAATTTGCGACAGTAAAAAATTATTTTTTGAAAAATTTACTATAGAAAAGGCAATCCTCGGCGTATTTAAAATTTGCGACAGTAAAAAATTATTTTTTGAAAAATTTACTATAGAAAAGGCAATCCTCGGCGCATTTAAAATTTGCGACAGTAAAAAATTATTTTTTGAAAAATTTACTATAGAAAAGGCAATCCTCTGCGTATTTAAAATTTGCGACAGTAAAAAATTATTTTTTGATAAATTTACTATAGAAAAGGCAATCCTCGGCATATTTAAAATTTGCGACAGTAAAAATTTATTTTTTGACAAATTCACTATAGGAAAGGCAATCCTCGGCGTATTAAAAATTTGCGACCGTAAAAAATAATTTTTTGATAAATTTACTATAGAAAAGTCAATCCTCGACGTATTTAAAATTGGCGACAGTAAAAAATTATTTTTTGAAAAATTTACTATAGAAAAGGCAATCCTCGGCATATTTAAAATTTGCGACAGTAAAAAATAATTTTTTGAAAAATTTACTATAGAAAAGGCAATCTTCGGCGCATTTAAAATTTGCGACAATAAAAAATTATTTTTTGAAAAATTTACTATAGAAAAGGCAATCCTCGGCGTATTTAAAATTTGCGACAGTAAAAAATTATTTTTTGAAAAATTTACTATAGAAAAGGCAATCCTCGACGTATTTAAAATTTGCGACAGTAAAAAATTATGTTTTGAAAAATTTACTATAGAAAAGGCAATCCTCGGCGTATTTAAAATTTGCGAGAGTAAAAAATTATTTTTTGAAAAATTTACTATAGAAAAGGCTATCCTCGGCGTATTTAAAATTTGCGACAGTAAAAAATTATTTTTTGAAAAATTTACTATAGAAAAGGTAATCCTCGGCGTATTTAAAATTTGCGACAGTAAAAATTTATTTTTTGACAAATTCACTATAGAAAAGGCAATCCTCGGCGTATTAAAAATTTGCGAACGTAAAAAATAATTTTTTGAGAAATTTTCTATAGAAAAGGCAATCCTCGGCGTATTTAAAATTTGCGACAGTAAAAAATGATTTTTTGAAAAATTTACTATAGAAAAGGCAATTCTCGGCGTATTTAAAATTTGCGACAGTAAAAATTTATTTTTTGACAAATTCACTATAGAAAAGGCAATCCACGGCGTATTAAAAATTTGCGACCGTAAAAAATAATTTTTTGGGAAATTTACTATAGAAAAGGCAATCCTCGACGTATTTAAAATTTGCGACAGTAAAAAATTATTTTTTGAAAAATTTACTATAGAAAAGGCAATCCTCGGCGTATTTACAATTTGCGACAGTAAAAAATTATTTTTTGAAAAATTTACTATAGAAAAGGCAATCCTCGACGTATTTAAAATTTGCTACAGTAAAAAATTATTTTTTGAAAAATTTACTATAGAAAAGGCAATCCTCGGCGTATATAAAATTTGCGACAGTAAAAAATTATTTTTTGAAAAATTTACTATAGAAAAGGCAATCCTCGGTGTATTTAAAATTTGCGACAGTAAAAAATTATTTTTTGAAAAATTTACTATAGAAAAGGCAATCCTCGGCGTATTTAAAATTTGCGAGAGTAAAAAATTATTTTTTGAAAAATTTACTATAGAAAAGGCAATCCTCGGTGTATTTAAAATTTGCGACAGTAAAAAATTATTTTTTGAAAAATTTACTATAGAAAAGGCAATCCTCGGCGTATTTAAAATTTGCGACAGTAAAAAATTATTTTTTGAAAAATTTACTATAGCAAAGGCAATCCTCGGCGTATTTAAAATTTGCGACAGTAAAAAATTATTTTTTGAAAAATTTACTATAGAAAAGGCAATCCTCGGCGTATTTAAAATTTGCGGCAGTAAAAATTTATTTTTTGACAAATTCACTATAGGAAAAGCAATCCTCGGCGTATTAAAAATTTGCGACCGTAAAAAATAATTTTTTGATAAATTTACTATAGAAAAGGCAATCCTCGGCGTATTTAAAATTTGCAACAGTAAAAAATTATTTTTTGAAAAATTTACTATAGAAAAGGCAATCCTCGACGTATTTAAAATTTGCGACAATGTTTTGAAAAATTTACTATAGAAAAGGCAATCCTCGGCGTATTTAAAATTTGCGACAGTAAAAAATTATTTTTTGAAAAATTTACTATAGAAAAGGCAATCCTCGGTGTATTTAAAATTTGCGATAGTAAAAAATTATTTTTTGAAAAATTTACTATAGAAAAGGCAATCCTCGGCGTATTTAAAATTTGCGACAGTAAAAAATTATTTTTTGAAAAATTTACTATAGAAAAGGCAATCCTCGGCGTATTTAAAATTTGCGACAGTAAAAAATTATTTTTTGAAAAATTTACTATAGAAAAGGCAATCCTCGGCGTATTTAAAATTTGCGACAGTAAAAAATTATTTTTTGATAAATTTACTATAGAAAAGGCAATCCTCGGCGTATTTAAAATTTGCGACAGTAAAAAATGATTTTTTGAAAAATTTACTATAGAAAAGGCAATCCTCGGCGTATTCAAAATTTGCGACAGTAAAAAATTATTTTTTGAAAAATTTACTATAGAAAAGGCAATCCTCGGCATATTTAAAATTTGCGACAGTAAAAATTTATTTTTTGACAAATTCACTATAGGAAAGGCAATCCTCGGAGTATTTAAAATTTGCGACAGTAAAAAATTATTTTTTGAAAAATTTACTATAGAAAAGTCAATCCTCGACGTATTTAAAATTTGCGACAGTAAAAAATTATTTTTTGAAAAATTTACTATAGAAAAGGCAATCCTCGGCGTATTTAAAATTTGCGACAGTAAAAAATTATTTTTTGAAAAATTTCCTATAGAAAAGGCAATCCTCGGCGTATTTAAAATTTGCGACAGTAAAAAATTATTTGTTGAAAAATTTACTATAGAAAAGGCAATCCTCGACGTATTTAAAATTTGAAACAGTAAAAAATTATTTTTTGAAAAATTTACTATAGAAAAGGCAATCCTCGGCGTATTTAAAATTTGCGACAGTAAAAAATTATTTTTGAAAAATTTACTATAGAAAAGGCAATCCTCGGTGTATTTAAAATTTGCGACAGTAAAAAATTATTTTTTGAAAAATTTACTATAGAAAAGGCAATCCTCGGCGTATTTAAAATTTGCGACAGTAAAAAATTATTTTTTGAAAAATTTACTATAGAAAAGGCAATCCTCGGCGCATTTAAAATTTGCGACAGTAAAAAATTATTTTTTGAAAAATTTACTATAGAAAAGGCAATCCTCTGCGTATTTAAAATTTGCGACAGTAAAAAATTATTTTTTGATAAATTTACTATAGAAAAGGCAATCCTCGGCATATTTAAAATTTGCGACAGTAAAAATTTATTTTTTGACAAATTCACTATAGGAAAGGCAATCCTCGGCGTATTAAAAATTTGCGACCGTAAAAAATAATTTTTTGATAAATTTACTATAGAAAAGTCAATCCTCGACGTATTTAAAATTGGCGACAGTAAAAAATTATTTTTTGAAAAATTTACTATAGAAAAGGCAATCCTCGGCATATTTAAAATTTGCGACAGTAAAAAATAATTTTTTGAAAAATTTACTATAGAAAAGGCAATCTTCGGCGCATTTAAAATTTGCGACAATAAAAAATTATTTTTTGAAAAATTTACTATAGAAAAGGCAATCCTCGGCGTATTTAAAATTTGCGACAGTAAAAAATTATTTTTTGAAAAATTTACTATAGAAAAGGCAATCCTCGACGTATTTAAAATTTGCGACAGTAAAAAATTATGTTTTGAAAAATTTACTATAGAAAAGGAAATCCTCGGCGTATTTAAAATTTGCGACAGGAAAAAATTATTTTTGAAAAATTTACTATCGAAAAGGCAATCCTCGGCGTATTTAAAATTTGCGACAGTAAAAAATTATTTTTTGAAAAATTTACTATAGAAAAGGCAATCCTCGGCGTTTTTAAAGTTTGCGACAGTAAAAAATTATTTTTTGAAAAATTTACTATAGAAAAGGCAATCCTCGGCGTATTTAAAATTTGCGAGAGTAAAAAATTATTTTTTGAAAAATTTACTATAGAAAAGGCTATCCTCGGCGTATTTAAAATTTGCGACAGTAAAAAATTATTTTTTGAAAAATTTACTATAGAAAAGGTAATCCTCGGCGTATTTAAAATTTGCGACAGTAAAAATTTATTTTTTGACAAATTCACTATAGAAAAGGCAATCCTCGGCGTATTAAAAATTTGCGAACGTAAAAAATAATTTTTTGAGAAATTTTCTATAGAAAAGGCAATCCTCGGCGTATTTAAAATTTGCGACAGTAAAAAATGATTTTTTGAAAAATTTACTATAGAAAAGGCAATTCTCGGCGTATTTAAAATTTGCGACAGTAAAAATTTATTTTTTGACAAATTCACTATAGAAAAGGCAATCCACGGCGTATTAAAAATTTGCGACCGTAAAAAATAATTTTTTGGGAAATTTACTATAGAAAAGGCAATCCTCGACGTATTTAAAATTTGCGACAGTAAAAAATTATTTTTTGAAAAATTTACTATAGAAAAGGCAATCCTCGGCGTATTTACAATTTGCGACAGTAAAAAATTATTTTTTGAAAAATTTACTATAGAAAAGGCAATCCTCGACGTATTTAAAATTTGCTACAGTAAAAAATTATTTTTTGAAAAATTTACTATAGAAAAGGCAATCCTCGGCGTATATAAAATTTGCGACAGTAAAAATTATTTTTTGCAAAAATTTACTATAGAAAAGGCAATCCTCGGTGTATTTAAAATTTGCGACAGTAAAAAATTATTTTTTGAAAAATTTACTATAGAAAAGGCAATCCTCGGCGTAATTAAAATTTGCGAGAGTAAAAAATTATTTTTTGAAAAATTTACTATAGAAAAGGCAATCCTCGGTGTATTTAAAATTGCGACAGTAAAAAATTATTTTTTGAAAAATTTACTATAGAAAAGGCAATCCTCGGCGTATTTAAAATTTGCGACAGTAAAAAAATATTTTTTTGAAAAATTTACTATAGCAAAGGCAATCCTCGGCGTATTTAAAATTTGCGACAGTAAAAAATTATTTTTTGAAAAATTTACTATAGAAAAGGCAATCCTCGGCGTATTTAAAATTTGCGGCAGTAAAAATTTATTTTTTGACAAATTCACTATAGGAAAAGCAATCCTCGGCGTATTAAAAATTTGCGACCGTAAAAAATAATTTTTTGATAAATTTACTATAGAAAAGGCAATCCTCGGCGTATTTAAAATTTGCAACAGTAAAAAATTATTTTTGAAAAATTTACTATAGAAAAGGCAATCCTCGACGTATTTAAAATTTGCGACAATGTTTTGAAAAATTTACTATAGAAAAGGCAATCCTCGGCGTATTTAAAATTTGCGACAGTAAAAAATTATTTTTTGAAAAATTTACTATAGAAAAGGCAATCCTCGGTGTATTTAAAATTTGCGATAGTAAAAAATTATTTTTTGAAAAATTTACTATAGAAAAGGCAATCCTCGGCGTATTTAAAATTTGCGACAGTAAAAAATTATTTTTTGAAAAATTTACTATAGAAAAGGCAATCCTCGGCGTATTTAAAATTTGCGACAGTAAAAAATTATTTTTTGAAAAATTTACTATAGAAAAGGCAATCCTCGGCGTATTTAAAATTTGCGACAGTAAAAAATTATTTTTTGATAAATTTACTATAGAAAAGGCAATCCTCGGCGTATTTAAAATTTGCGACAGTAAAAATTTATTTTTTGACAAATTCACTATAGGAAAGGCAATCCTCGGCGTATTAAAAATTTGCGACCGTAAAAAATAATTTTTTGATAAATTTACTATAGAAAAGTCAATCCTCGACGTATTTAAAATTTGCGACAGTAAAAAAATTATTTTTTGAAAAATTTACTATAGAAAAGGCAATCCTCGCCGTATTTAAAATTTGCGACAGTAAAAAATTATTTTTTGAAAAATTTACTATAGAAAAGGCAATCCTCGGCGTATTTAAAATTTGCGACAGTAAAAAATTATTTTTTGAAAAATTTACTATAGAAAAGGCAATCCTCGGCGCATTTAAAATTTGCGACAGTAAAAAATTATTTTTTGAAAAATTTACTATAGAAAAGGCAATCCTCGGCGTATTTAAAATTTGCGACAATGTTTTGAAAAATTTACTATAGAAAAGGCAATCCTCGGCGTATTTAAAATTTGCGACAGTAAAAAATTATTTTTTGAAAAATTTACTATAGAAAAGGCAATCCTCGGTGTATTTAAAATTTGCGATAGTAAAAAATTATTTTTTGAAAAATTTACTATAGAAAAGGCAATCCTCGGCGTATTTAAAATTTGCGACAGTAAAAAATTATTTTTGAAAAATTTACTATAGAAAAGGCAATCCTCGGCGTATTTAAAATTTGCGACAGTAAAAATTTATTTTTTGACAAATTCACTATAGGAAAGGCAATCCTCGGCGTATTAAAAATTTGCGACAGTAAAAAATTATTTTTTGAAAAATTTACTATAGAAAAGGCAATCCTCGGCGTATTTAAAATTTGCGACAGTAAAAAATTATTTTTTGAAAAATTTACTATAGAAAAGGCAATCCTCGGTGTATTTAAAAATTTGCGATAGTAAAAAATTATTTTTTGAAAAATTTACTATAGAAAAGGCAATCCTCGGCGTATTTAAATTTGCGACAGTAAAAAATTATTTTTTGAAAAATTTACTATAGAAAAGGCAATCCTCGGCGTATTTAAAATTTGCGACAGTAAAAATTTATTTTTTGACAAATTCACTATAGGAAAGGCAATCCTCGGCGTATTAAAAATTTGCGACCGTAAAAAATAATTTTTTGATAAATTTACTATAGAAAAGTCAATCCTCGACGTATTTAAAATTTGCGACAGTAAATAATTATTTTTTGAAAAATTTACTATAGAAAAGGCAATCCTCGCCGTATTTAAAATTTGCGACAGTAAAAAATTATTTTTTGAAAAATTTACTATAGAAAAGGCAATCCTTGGCGTATTAATATTTGCGACAGTAAAAAAATTATTTTTGAAAAATTTACTATAGAAAAGGCAATCCTCGGTGTATTTAAAATTTGCGACAGTAAAAAATTATTTTTTGGAAAATTTACTATAGAAAAGGCAATCCTCGGCGTATTTAAAATTTGCGACAGTAAAAAATTATCTTTTGAAAAATTTACTATAGAAAAGGGCAATCCTCGGCGCATTTAAAATTTGCGACAGTAAAAAATTATTTTTTGAAAAATTTACTATAGAAAAGGCAATCCTCGGCGTATTTAAAATTTGCGACAGTAAAAAAATTATTTTTGATAAATTTACTATAGAAAAGGCAATCCTCGGCATATTTAAAATTTGCGACAGTAAAAATTCATTTTTTGACAAATTCACTATAGGAAAGGCAATCCTCGGCGTATTAAAAATTTGCGACCGTAAAAAATAATTTTTTGATAAATTTACTATAGAAAAGTCAATCCTCGACGTATTTAAAATTGGCCGACAGTAAAATATTATTTTTTGAAAAATTTACTATAGAAAAGGCAATCCTCGCCGTATTTAAAATTTGCGACAGTAAAAAATTATTTTTTGAAAAATTTACTATAGAAAAGGCAATCCTCGGCGTATTTAAAATTTGCGACAGTAAAAAATTATTTTTTGAAAAATTTGCTATAGAAAAGGCAATCCTCGACGTATTTAAAATTTGCGACAGTAAAAAATTATGTTTTGAAAAATTTACTATAGAAAAGGCAATCCTCGGCGTATTTAAAATTTGCGACCGTAAAAAATAATTTTTTGATAAATTTACTATAGAAAAGGCAATCCTCGGCGTATTTAAAATTCGCGACAGTAAAAAATTATTTTTTGGAAAAATTTACTATAGCAAAGGCAATCCTCGGCGTATTTAAAATTTGCGACAGTAAAAAATTATTTTTTGAAAAATTTACTATAGAAATGCAATCCTCGGCGTATTTAAAATTTGCGGCAGTAAAAATTTATTTTTTGACAAATTCACTATAGGAAAAGCAATCCTCGGCGTATTAAAAATTTGCGACCGTAAAAAATAATTTTTTGATAAATTTACTATAGAAAAGGCAATCCTCGGCGTATTTAAAATTCGCGACAGTAAAAAATTATTTTTGAAAAATTTACTATAGCAAAGGCAATCCTCGGCGTATTTAAAATTTGCGACAGTAAAAAATTATTTTTTGAAAAATTTACTATAGAAAAGGCAATCCTCGGCGTATTTAAAATTTGCGGCAGTAAATATTTATTTTTGACAAATTCACTATAGGAAAAGCAATCCTCGGCGTATTAAAAATTTGCGACCGTAAAAATAATTTTTTGTATAAATTTACTATAGAAAAGGCAATCCTCGGCGTATTTAAAATTTGCGACAGTAAAAAATTATTTTTTGAAAAATTTACTATAGAAAAGGCAATCCTCGACGTATTTAAAATTTGCGACAATGTTTTGAAAAATTTACTATAGAAAAGGCAATCCTCGGCGTATTTAAAATTTGCGACAGTAAAAAATTATTTTTTGAAAAATTTACTATAGAAAAGGCAATCCTCGGTGTATTTAAAAATTTGCGATAGTAAAAAATTATTTTTTGAAAAATTTACTATAGAAAAGGCAATCCTCGGCGTATTAAAATTTGCGACAGTAAAAAAATTATTTTTTGAAAAATTTACTATAGAAAAGGCAATCCTCGGCGTATTTAAAATTTGCGACAGTAAAGTATATTATTTTTTGAAAAATTTACTATAGAAAAGGCAATCCTCGGCGTATTTAAAATTTGCGACAGTAAAAAATTATTTTTTGATAAATTTACTATAGAAAAGGCAATCCTCGGCGTATTTAAAATTTGCGACAGTAAAAATTTATTTTTTGACAAATTCACTATAGGAAAGGCAATCCTCGGCGTATTAAAAATTTGCGACCGTAAAAAATAATTTTTTGATAAATTTACTATAGAAAAGTCAATCCTCGACGTATTTAAAATTTGCGACAGTAAAAATTATTTTTTGAAAAATTTACTATAGAAAAGGCAATCCTCGCCGTATTTAAAATTTGCGACAGTAAAAAATTATTTTTTGAAAAATTTACTATAGAAAAGGCAATCCTCGGCGTATTTAAAATTTGTGTCAGTAAAAAATTATTTTTTGAAAAATTTACTATAGAAAAGGCAATCCTCGGCGTATTTAAAATTTGCGACAGTAAAAAATTATTTTTGAAAAATTTACTATAGAAAAGGCAATCCTCGGTGTATTTAAAATTTGCGACAGTAAAAAATTATTTTTTGGAAAATTTACTATAGAAAAGGCAATCCTCGGCGTATTTAAAATTTGCGACAGTAAAAAATTATCTTTTGAAAAATTTACTATAGAAAAGGCAATCCTCGGGCGCATTTAAAATTTGCGACAGTAAAAAATTATTTTTTGAAAAATTTACTATAGAAAAGGCAATCCTCGGCGTATTTAAAATTTGCGACAGTAAAAAATTATTTTTTTGATAAAATTTACTATAGAAAAGGCAATCCTCGGCATATTTAAAATTTGCGACAGTAAAAATTTATTTTTTGACAAATTCACTATAGGAAAGGCAATCCTCGGCGTATTAAAAATTTGCGACCGTAAAAAATAATTTTTTGATAAATTTACTATAGAAAAGTCAATCCTCGGCGTATTTAAAATTTGCGACAGTAAAAAATTATTTTTTGAAAAATTTACTATAGAAAAGGCAATCCTCGGCGTATTTAAAATTTGCGACAGTAAAAAATTATTTTTTGAAAAATTTACTATAGAAAAGGCAATCCTCGGAGTATTTAAAATTTGCGACAGTAAAAATTTATTTTTTGACAAATTCACTATAGGAAAGGCAATCCTCGGCGTATTAAAAATTTGCGACCGTAAAAAATAATTTTTTGATAAATTTACTATAGAAAAGTCAATCCTCGACGTATTTAAAATTTGCGACAGTAAAAAATTATTTTTTGAAAAATTTACTATAGAAAAGGCAATCCTCGCCGTATTTAAAATTTGCGACAGTAAAAAATTTTTTTTTGAAAAATTTACTATAGAAAAGGCAATCCTCGGCGTATTTAAAATTTGCGACAGTAAAAAATTATTTTTTGAAAAATTTACTATAGAAAAGGCAATCCTCGGCGTATTTAAAATTTGCGACAGTAAAAAATTATCTTTTGAAAAATTTACTATAGAAAGGCAATCCTCGGCGCATTTAAAATTTGCGACAGTAAAAAATTATTTTTTGAAAAAATTTACTATAGAAAAGGCAATCCTCGGAGTATTTAAAATTTGCGACAGTAAAAAATTATTTTTTGACAAATTTACTATAGAAAAGGCAATCCTCGGCATATTTAAAATTTGCGACAGTAAAAATTTATTTTTTGACAAATTCACTATAGGAAAGGCAATCCTCGGCGTATTAAAAATTTGCGACCGTAAAAAATAATTTTTTGATAAATTTACTATAGAAAAGTCAATCCTCGACGTATTTAAAATTGGCGACAGAAAATTATTTTTTGAAAAATTTACTATAGAAAAGGCAATCCTCGCCGTATTTAAAATTTGCGACAGTAAAAAATTATTTTTTGAAAAATTTACTATAGAAAAGGCAATCCTCGGCGTATTTAAAATTTGCGACAGTAAAAAATTATTTTTTGAAAAATTTGCTATAGAAAAGGCAATCCTCGACGTATTTAAAATTTGCGACAGTAAAAAATTATGTTTTGAAAAATTTACTATAGAAAAGGCAATCCTCGGCGTATTTAAAATTTGCGACCGTAAAAAATAATTTTTTGATAAATTTACTATAGGAAAGGCAATCCTCGGCGTATTTAAAATTCGCGACAGTAAAAAATTATTTTTTGAAAAATTTACTATAGCAAAGGCAATCCTCGGCGTATTTAAAATTTGCGACAGTAAAAAATTATTTTTTGAAAAATTTACTATAGAAAAGGCAATCCTCGGCATATTTAAAATTTGCGGCAGTAAAAATTTATTTTTTGACAAATTCACTATAGGAAAAGCAATCCTCGGCGTATTAAAAATTTGCGACCGTAAAAAATAATTTTTTGATAAATTTACTATAGAAAAGGCAATCCTCGGCGTATTTAAAATTTGCAACTGTAAAAAATTATTTTTTGAAAAATTTACTATAGAAAAGGCAATCCTCGACGTATTTAAAATTTGCGACAATGTTTTGAAAAATTTACTATAGAAAAGGCAATCCTCGGCGTATTTAAAATTTGCGACAGTAAAAAATTATTTTTTGAAAAATTTACTATAGAAAAGGCAATCCTCGGTGTATTTAAAATTTGCGATAGTAAAAAATTATTTTTTGAAAAATTTACTATAGAAAAGGCAATCCTCGGCGTATTTAAAATTTGCGACAGTAAAAAATTATTTTTTGAAAAATTTACTATAGAAAAGGCAATCCTCGGCGTATTTAAAATTTGCGACAGTAAAGTATATTATTTTTTGAAAAATTTACTATAGAAAAGGCAATCCTCGGCGTATTTAAAATTTGCGACAGTAAAAAATTATTTTTTGATAAATTTACTATAGAAAAGGCAATCCTCGCCGTATTTAAAATTTGCGACAGTAAAAATTTATTTTTTGACAAATTCACTATAGGAAAGGCAATCCTCGGCGTATTAAAAATTTGCGACCGTAAAAAATAATTTTTTGATAAATTTACTATAGAAAAGTCAATCCTCGACGTATTTAAAATTTGCGACAGTAAAAAATTATTTTTTGAAAAATTTACTATAGAAAAGGCAATCCTCGCCGTATTTAAAATTTGCGACAGTAAAAAATTATTTTTTGAAAAATTTACTATAGAAAAGGCAATCCTCGGCGTATTTAAAATTTGCGACAGTAAAAAATTATTTTTTGAAAAATTTACTATAGAAAAGGCAATCCTCGGCGTATTTAAAATTTGCGACAGTAAAAAATTATTTTTTGAAAAATTTGCTATAGAAAAGGCAATCCTCGACGTATTTAAAATTTGCGACAGTAAAAAATTATGTTTTGAAAAATTTACTATAGAAAAGGCAATCCTCGGCGTATTTAAAATTTGCGACCGTAAAAAATAATTTTTTGATAAATTTACTATAGGAAAGGCAATCCTCGGCGTATTTAAAATTCGCGACAGTAAAAAATTATTTTTTGAAAAATTTACTATAGCAAAGGCAATCCTCGGCGTATTTAAAATTTGCGACAGTAAAAAATTATTTTTTGAAAAATTTACTATAGAAAAGGCAATCCTCGGCATATTTAAAATTTGCGGCAGTAAAAATTTATTTTTTGACAAATTCACTATAGGAAAAGCAATCCTCGGCGTATTAAAAATTTGCGACCGTAAAAAATAATTTTTTGATAAATTTACTATAGAAAAGGCAATCCTCGGCGTATTTAAAATTTGCAACTGTAAAAAATTATTTTTTGAAAAATTTACTATAGAAAAGGCAATCCTCGACGTATTTAAAATTTGCGACAATGTTTTGAAAAATTTACTATAGAAAAGGCAATCCTCGGCGTATTTAAAATTTGCGACAGTAAAAAATTATTTTTTGAAAAATTTACTATAGAAAAGGCAATCCTCGGTGTATTTAAAATTTGCGATAGTAAAAAATTATTTTTTGAAAAATTTACTATAGAAAAGGCAATCCTCGGCGTATTTAAAATTTGCGACAGTAAAAAATTATTTTTTGAAAAATTTACTATAGAAAAGGCAATCCTCGGCGTATTTAAAATTTGCGACAGTAAAGTATATTATTTTTTGAAAAATTTACTATAGAAAAGGCAATCCTCGGCGTATTTAAAATTTGCGACAGTAAAAAATTATTTTTTGATAAATTTACTATAGAAAAGGCAATCCTCGCCGTATTTAAAATTTGCGACAGTAAAAATTTATTTTTTGACAAATTCACTATAGGAAAGGCAATCCTCGGCGTATTAAAAATTTGCGACCGTAAAAAATAATTTTTTGATAAATTTACTATAGAAAAGTCAATCCTCGACGTATTTAAAATTTGCGACAGTAAAAAATTATTTTTTGAAAAATTTACTATAGAAAAGGCAATCCTCGCCGTATTTAAAATTTGCGACAGTAAAAAATTATTTTTTGAAAAATTTACTATAGAAAAGGCAATCCTCGGCGTATTTAAAATTTGCGACAGTAAAAAATTATTTTTTGAAAAATTTACTATAGAAAAGGCAATCCTCGGCGTATTTAAAATTTGCGACAGTAAAAAATTATTTTTTGAAAAATTTGCTATAGAAAAGGCAATCCTCGACGTATTTAAAATTTGCGACAGTAAAAAATTATGTTTTGAAAAATTTACTATAGAAAAGGCAATCCTCGGCGTATTTAAAATTTGCGACAGTAAAAAATTATTTTTTGAAAAATTTGCTATAGAAAAGGCAATCCTCGACGTATTTAAAATTTGCGACAGTAAAAAATTATGTTTTGAAAAATTTACTATAGAAAAGGCAATCCTCGGCGTATTTAAAATTTGCGACCGTAAAAAATAATTTTTTGATAAATTTACTATAGGAAAGGCAATCCTCGGCGTATTTAAAATTTGCGGCAGTAAAAATTTATTTTTTGACAAATTCACTATAGGAAAAGCAATCCTCGGCGTATTAAAAATTTGCGACCGTAAAAAATAATTTTTTGATAAATTTACTATAGAAAAGGCAATCCTCGGCGTATTTAAAATTTGCAACTGTAAAAAATTATTTTTTGAAAAATTTACTATAGAAAAGGCAATCCTCGACGTATTTAAAATTTGCGACAATGTTTTGAAAAATTTACTATAGAAAAGGCAATCCTCGGCGTATTTAAAATTTGCGACAGTAAAAAATTATTTTTTGAAAAATTTACTATAGAAAAGGCAATCCTCGGTGTATTTAAAATTTGCGATAGTAAAAAATTATTTTTTGAAAAATTTACTATAGAAAAGGCAATCCTCGGCGTATTTAAAATTTGCGACAGTAAAAAATTATTTTTTGAAAAATTTACTATAGAAAAGGCAATCCTCGGTGTATTTAAAATTTGCGACAGTAAAAAATTATTTTTTGAAAAATTTACTATAGAAAAGGCAATCCTCGGCGTATTTAAAATTTGCGAGAGTAAAAAATTATTTTTTGAAAAATTTACTATACAAAAGGCAATCCTCGGCGTATTTAAAATTTGCGACAGTAAAAAATAATTTTTTGATAAATTTACTATAGAAAAGGCAATCCTCGGCGTATTTAAAATTTGCGTCAGTAAAAAATTATTTTTTGAAAAATTTACTATAGAAAAGGCAATCCTCGGCGTATTTAAAATTTGCGACAGTAAAAAATTATTTTTGAAAAATTTACTATAGAAAAGGCAATCCTCGGTGTATTTAAAATTTGCGACAGTAAAAAATTATTTTTTGGAAAATTTACTATAGAAAAGGCAATCCTCGGCGTATTTAAAATTTGCGACAGTAAAAAATTATCTTTTGAAAAATTTACTATAGAAAAGGCAATCCTCGGCGCATTTAAAATTTGCGACAGTAAAAAATTATTTTTTGAAAAATTTACTATAGAAAAGGCAATCCTCGGCGTATTTAAAATTTGCGACAGTAAAAAATTATTTTTGAAAAATTTACTATAGAAAAGGCAATCCTCGGTGTATTTAAAATTTGCGACAGTAAAAAATTATTTTTTGGAAAATTTACTATAGAAAAGGCAATCCTCGGCGTATTTAAAATTTGCGACAGTAAAAAATTATCTTTTGAAAAATTTACTATAGAAAAGGCAATCCTCGGCGCATTTAAAATTTGCGACAGTAAAAAATTATTTTTTGAAAAATTTACTATAGAAAAGGCAATCCTCGGCGTATTTAAAATTTGCGACAGTAAAAAATTATTTTTTGATAAATTTACTATAGAAAAGGCAATCCTCGGCATATTTAAAATTTGCGACAGTAAAAATTTATTTTTTGACAAATTCACTATAGGAAAGGCAATCCTCGGCGTATTAAAAATTTGCGACCGTAAAAAATAATTTTTTGATAAATTTACTATAGAAAAGTCAATCCTCGGCGTATTTAAAATTTGCGACAGTAAAAAATGATTTTTTGAAAAATTTACTATAGAAAAGGCAATTCTCGGCGTATTTAAAATTTGCGACAGTAAAAATTTATTTTTTGACAAATTCACTATAGAAAAGGCAATCCACGGCGTATTAAAAATTTGCGACCGTAAAAAATAATTTTTTGGGAAATTTACTATAGAAAAGGCAATCCTCGACGTATTTAAAATTTGCGACAGTAAAAAATTATTTTTTGAAAAATTTACTATAGAAAAGGCAATCCTCGGCGTATTTAAAATTTGCGACAGTAAAAAATTATTTTTTGAAAAATTTACTATGGAAAAGGCATACCTCGACGTATTTAAAATTTGCGACAGTAAAAAATTATTTTTTGAAAAATTTACTATAGAAAAGGCAATCCTCGACGTATTTAAAATTTGCTACAGTAAAAAATTATTTTTTGAAAAATTTACTATAGAAAAGGCAATCCTCGGCGTATATAAAATTTGCGACAGTAAAAAATTATTTTTTGAAAAATTTACTATAGAAAAGGCAATCCTCGGTGTATTTAAAATTTGCGACAGTAAAAAATTATTTTTTGAAAAATTTACTATAGAAAAGGCAATCCTCGGCGTATTTAAAATTTGCGAGAGTAAAAAATTATTTTTTGAAAAATTTACTATAGAAAAGGCAATCCTCGGTGTATTTAAAATTTGCGACAGTAAAAAATTATTTTTTGAAAAATTTACTATAGAAAAGGCAATCCTCGGCGTATTTAAAATTTGCGACAGTAAAAAATTATTTTTTGAAAAATTTACTATAGAAAAGGCAATCCTCGGCGTATTTAAAATTTGCGGCAGTAAAAATTTATTTTTTGACAAATTCACTATAGGAAAAGCAATCCTCGGCGTATTAAAAATTTGCGACCGTAAAAAATAATTTTTTGATAAATTTACTATAGAAAAGGCAATCCTCGGCGTATTTAAAATTTGCAACAGTAAAAAATTATTTTTTGAAAAATTTACTATAGAAAAGGCAATCCTCGACGTATTTAAAATTTGCGACAATGTTTTGAAAAATTTACTATAGAAAAGGCAATCCTCGGCGTATTTAAAATTTGCGACAGTAAAAAATTATTTTTTGAAAAATTTACTATAGAAAAGGCAATCCTCGGTGTATTTAAAATTTGCGATAGTAAAAAATTCTTTTTTGAAAAATTTACTATAGAAAAGGCAATCCTCGGCGTATTTAAAATTTGCGACAGTAAAAAATTATTTTTTGAAAAATTTACTATAGAAAAGGCAATCCTCGGCGTATTTAAAATTTGCGACAGTAAAAAATTATTTTTTGAAAAATTTACTATAGAAAAGGCAATCCTCGGCGTATTTAAAATTTGCGACAGTAAAAAATTATTTTTTGATAAATTTACTATAGAAAAGGCAATCCTCGGCGTATTTAAAATTTGCGACAGTAAAAATTTATTTTTTGACAAATTCACTATAGGAAAGGCAATCCTCGGCGTATTAAAAATTTGCGACCGTAAAAAATAATTTTTTGATAAATTTACTATAGAAAAGTCAATCCTCGACGTATTTAAAATTTGCGACAGTAAAAAATTATTTTTTGAAAAATTTACTATAGAAAAGGCAATCCTCGCCGTATTTAAAATTTGCGATAGTAAAAAATTATTTTTTGAAAAATTTACTATAGAAAAGGCAATCCTCGGCGTATTTAAAATTTGCGACAGTAAAAAATTATTTTTTGAAAAATTTACTATAGAAAAGGCAATCCTCGGCGTATTTAAAATTTGCGACAGTAAAAAATTATTTTTTGAGAAATTTGCTATAGAAAAGGCAATCCTCGACGTATTTAAAATTTGCGACAGTAAAAAATTATGTTTTGAAAAATTTACTATACAAAAGGCAATCCTCGGCGTATTTAAAATTTGCGACAGTAAAAAACAATTTTTTGATAAATTTACTATAGAAAAGGCAATCCTCGGCGTATTTAAAATTTGCGTCAGTAAAAAATTATTTTTTGAAAAATTTACTATAGAAAAGGCAATCCTCGGCGTATTTAAAATTTGCGACAGTAAAAAATTATTTTTGAAAAATTTACTATAGAAAAGGCAATCCTCGGTGTATTTAAAATTTGCGACAGTAAAAAATTATTTTTTGGAAAATTTACTATAGAAAAGGCAATCCTCGGCGTATTTAAAATTTGCGACAGTAAAAAATTATCTTTTGAAAAATTTACTATAGAAAAGGCAATCCTCGGCGCATTTAAAATTTGCGACAGTAAAAAATTATTTTTTGAAAAATTTACTATAGAAAAGGCAATCCTCGGCGTATTTAAAATTTGCGACAGTAAAAAATTATTTTTTGATAAATTTACTATAGAAAAGGCAATCCTCGGCATATTTAAAATTTGCGGCAGTAAAAATTTATTTTTTGACAAATTCACTATAGGAAAAGCAATCCTCGGCGTATTAAAAATTTGCGACCGTAAAAAATAATTTTTTGATAAATTTACTATAGAAAAGGCAATCCTCGGCGTATTTAAAATTTGCAACAGTAAAAAATTATTTTTTGAAAAATTTACTATAGAAAAGGCAATCCTCGACGTATTTAAAATTTGCGACAATGTTTTGAAAAATTTACTATAGAAAAGGCAATCCTCGGCGTATTTAAAATTTGCGACAGTAAAAAATTATTTTTTGAAAAATTTACTATAGAAAAGGCAATCCTCGGTGTATTTAAAATTTGCGATAGTAAAAAATTATTTTTTGAAAAATTTACTATAGAAAAGGCAATCCTCGGCGTATTTAAAATTTGCGACAGTAAAAAATTATTTTTGAAAAATTTACTATAGAAAAGGCAATCCTCGGCGTATTTAAAATTTGCGACAGTAAAGTATATTATTTTTTGAAAAATTTACTATAGAAAAGGCAATCCTCGGCGTATTTAAAATTTGCGACAGTAAAAAATTATTTTTTGATAAATTTACTATAGAAAAGGCAATCCTCGCCGTATTTAAAATTTGCGACAGTAAAAATTTATTTTTTGACAAATTCACTATAGGAAAGGCAATCCTCGGCGTATTAAAAATTTGCGACCGTAAAAAATAATTTTTTGATAAATTTACTATAGAAAAGTCAATCCTCGACGTATTTAAAATTTGCGACAGTAAAAAATTATTTTTTGAAAAATTTACTATAGAAAAGGCAATCCTCGCCGTATTTAAAATTTGCGACAGTAAAAAATTATTTTTTGAAAAATTTACTATAGAAAAGGCAATCCTCGGCGTATTTAAAATTTGCGACAGTAAAAAATTATTTTTTGATAAATTTACTATAGAAAAGGCAATCCTCGGCGTATTTAAAATTTGCGACAGTAAAAATTTATTTTTTGACAAATTCACTATAGGAAAGGCAATCCTCGGCGTATTAAAAATTTGCGACCGTAAAAAATAATTTTTTGATAAATTTACTATAGAAAAGTCAATCCTCGACGTATTTAAAATTTGCGACAGTAAAAAATTATTTTTTGAAAAATTTACTATAGAAAAGGCAATCCTCGCCGTATTTAAAATTTGCGACAGTAAAAAATTATTTTTGAAAAATTTACTATAGAAAAGGCAATCCTCGGCGTATTTAAAATTTGCGACAGTAAAAAATTATTTTTTGAAAAATTTACTATAGAAAAGGCAATCCTCGGCGTATTTAAAATTTGCGACAGTAAAAAATTATTTTTTGAGAAATTTGCTATAGAAAAGGCAATCCTCGACGTATTTAAAATTTGCGACAGTAAAAAATTATGTTTTGAAAAATTTACTATACAAAAGGCAATCCTCGGCGTATTTAAAATTTGCGACAGTAAAAAATAATTTTTTGATAAATTTACTATAGAAAAGGCAATCCTCGGCGTATTTAAAATTTGCGTCAGTAAAAAATTATTTTTTGAAAAATTTACTATAGAAAAGGCAATCCTCGGCGTATTTAAAATTTGCGACAGTAAAAAATTATTTTTGAAAAATTTACTATAGAAAAGGCAATCCTCGGTGTATTTAAAATTTGCGACAGTAAAAAATTATTTTTTGGAAAATTTACTATAGAAAAGGCAATCCTCGGCGTATTTAAAATTTGCGACAGTAAAAAATTATCTTTTGAAAAATTTACTATAGAAAAGGCAATCCTCGGCGCATTTAAAATTTGCGACAGTAAAAAATTATTTTTTGAAAAATTTACTATAGAAAAGGCAATCCTCGGCGTATTTAAAATTTGCGACAGTAAAAAATTATTTTTTGATAAATTTACTATAGAAAAGGCAATCCCCGGCATATTTAAAATTTGCGACAGTAAAAATTTATTTTTTGACAAATTCACTATAGGAAAGGCAATCCTCGGCGTATTAAAAATTTGCGACCGTAAAAAATAATTTTTTGATAAATTTACTATAGAAAAGTCAATCCTCGGCGTATTTAAAATTTGCGACAGTAAAAAATGATTTTTTGAAAAATTTACTATAGAAAAGGCAATTCTCGGCGTATTTAAAATTTGCGACAGTAAAAATTTATTTTTTGACAAATTCACTATAGAAAAGGCAATCCACGGCGTATTAAAAATTTGCGACCGTAAAAAATAATTTTTTGGGAAATTTACTATAGAAAAGGCAATCCTCGACGTATTTAAAATTTGCGACAGTAAAAAATTATTTTTTGAAAAATTTACTATAGAAAAGGCAATCCTCGGCGTATTTAAAATTTGCGACAGTAAAAAATTATTTTTTGAAAAATTTACTATAGAAAAGGCATACCTCGACGTATTTAAAATTTGCGACAGTAAAAAATTATTTTTTGAAAAATTTACTATAGAAAAGGCAATCCTCGACGTATTTAAAATTTGCTACAGTAAAAAATTATTTTTTGAAAAATTTACTATAGAAAAGGCAATCCTCGGCGTATATAAAATTTGCGACAGTAAAAAATTATTTTTGAAAAATTTACTATAGAAAAGGCAATCCTCGGTGTATTTAAAATTTACGACAGTAAAAAATTATTTTTTGAAAAATTTACTATAGAAAAGGCAATCCTCGGCGTATTTAAAATTTGCGAGAGTAAAAAATTATTTTTTGAAAAATTTACTATAGAAAAGGCAATCCTCGGTGTATTTAAAATTTGCGACAGTAAAAAATTATTTTTTGAAAAATTTACTATAGAAAAGGCAATCCTCGGCGTATTTAAAATTTGCGAGAGTAAAAAATTATTTTTTGAAAAATTTACTATAGAAAAGGCAATCCTCGGTGTATTTAAAATTTGCGATAGTAAAAAATTCTTTTTTGAAAAATTTACTATAGAAAAGGCAATCCTCGGCGTATTTAAAATTTGCGACAGTAAAAAATTATTTTTTGAAAAATTTACTATAGAAAAGGCAATCCTCGGCGTATTTAAAATTTGCGACAGTAAAAAATTATTTTTTGAAAAATTTACTATAGAAAAGGCAATCCTCGGCGTATTTAAAATTTGCGACAGTAAAAAATTATTTTTTGATAAATTTACTATAGAAAAGGCAATCCTCGGTGTATTTAAAATTTACGACAGTAAAAAATTATTTTTTGAAAAATTTACTATAGAAAAGGCAATCCTCGGCGTATATAAAATTTGCGACAGTAAAAAATTATTTTTTGATTACTATAGAAAAGGCAATCCTCGGTGTATTTAAAATTTACGACAGTAAAAAATTATTTTTTGAAAAATTTACTATAGAAAAGGCAATCCTCGGCGTATTTAAAATTTGCGAGAGTAAAAAATTATTTTTTGAAAAATTTACTATAGAAAAGGCAATCCTCGGCGTATTTAAAATTTGCGGCAGTAAAAATTTATTTTTTGACAAATTCACTATAGGAAAAGCAATCCTCGGCGTATTAAAAATTTGCGACCGTAAAAAATAATTTTTTGATAAATTTACTATAGAAAAGGCAATCCTCGGCGTATTTAAAATTTGCAACAGTAAAAAATTATTTTTTGAAAAATTTACTATAGAAAAGGCAATCCTCGACGTATTTAAAATTTGCGACAATGTTTTGAAAAATTTACTATAGAAAAGGCAATCCTCGGCGTATTTAAAATTTGCGACAGTAAAAAATTATTTTTTGAAAAATTTACTATAGAAAAGGCAATCCTCGGTGTATTTAAAATTTGCGATAGTAAAAAATTCTTTTTTGAAAAATTTACTATAGAAAAGGCAATCCTCGGCGTATTTAAAATTTGCGACAGTAAAAAATTATTTTTTGAAAAATTTACTATAGAAAAGGCAATCCTCGGCGTATTTAAAATTTGCGACAGTAAAAAAATTATTTTTTGAAAAATTTACTATAGAAAAGGCAATCCTCGGCGTATTTAAAATTTGCGACAGTAAAAAATTATTTTTTGATAAATTTTACTATAGAAAAGGCAATCCTCGGCGTATTTAAAATTTGCGACAGTAAAAATTTATTTTTTGACAAATTCACTATAGGAAAGGCATCCTCGGCGTATTAAAAATTTGCGACCGTAAAAAATAATTTTTTGATAAATTTACTATAGAAAAGTCAATCCTCGACGTATTTAAAATTTGCGACAGTAAAAAATTATTTTTGAAAAATTTACTATAGAAAAGGCAATCCTCGCCGTATTTAAAATTTGCGATAGTAAAAAATTATTTTTGAAAAATTTACTATAGAAAAGGCAATCCTCGGCGTATTTAAAATTTGCGACAGTAAAAAATTATTTTTTGAAAAATTTACTATAGAAAAGGCAATCCTCGGCGTATTTAAAATTTGCGACAGTAAAAAATTATTTTTTGAGAAATTTGCTATAGAAAGGCAATCCTCGACGTATTTAAAATTTGCGACAGTAAAAAATTATGTTTTGAAAAATTTACTATACAAAAGGCAATCCTCGGCGTATTTAAAATTTGCGACAGTAAAAAACAATTTTTTGATAAATTTACTATAGAAAAGGCAATCCTCGGCGTATTTAAAATTTGCGTCAGTAAAAAATTATTTTTTGAAAAATTTACTATAGAAAAGGCAATCCTCGGCGTATTTAAAATTTGCGACAGTAAAAAATTATTTTTGAAAAATTTACTATAGAAAAGGCAATCCTCGGTGTATTTAAAATTTGCGACAGTAAAAATTATTTTTTGGAAAATTTACTATAGAAAAGGCAATCCTCGGCGTATTTAAAATTTGCGACAGTAAAAAATTATCTTTGAAAAATTACTATAGAAAAGGCAATCCTCGGCGCATTTAAAATTTGCGACAGTAAAAAATTATTTTTGAAAAATTTACTATAGAAAAGGCAATCCTCGGCGTATTTAAAATTTGCGACAGTAAAAAATTATTTTTTGATAAATTTACTATAGAAAAGGCAATCCTCGGCATATTTAAAATTTGCGACAGTAAAAATTTATTTTTTGACAAATTCACTATAGGAAAGGCAATCCTCGGCGTATTAAAAATTTGCGACCGTAAAAAATAATTTTTTGATAAATTTACTATAGAAAAGTCAATCCTCGACGTATTTAAAATTGGCGACAGTAAAAAATTATTTTTGAAAAATTTACTATAGAAAAGGCAATCCTCGCCGCATTTAAAATTTGCGACAGTAAAAAATTATTTTTTGAAAAATTTACTATAGAAAAGGCAATCCTCGGCGTATTTAAAATTTGCGACAGCAAAAAATTATTTTTTGAAAAATTTGCTATAGAAAAGGCAATCCTCGACTTATTTAAAATTTGCGACAGTAAAAAATTATGTTTTGAAAAATTTACTATAGAAAAGGCAATCCTCGGCGTATTTAAAATTTGCGACCGTAAAAAATAATTTTTTGATAAATTTACTATAGAAAAGGCAATCCTCGGCGTATTTAAAATTCGCGACAGTAAAAAATTATTTTTTGAAAAATTTACTATAGAAAAGGCAATCCCCGGCGTATTAAAAATTTGCGACAGTAAAAAATTATTTTTTGAAAAATTTACTATAGAAAAGTCAATCCTCGACGTATTTAAAATTGGCGACAGTAAAAAATAATTTTTTGAAAAATTTACTATAGAAAAGGCAATCCTCGGCGTATTTAAAATTTGCGACAGTAAAAAATTATTTTTTGAAAAATTTACTATAGAAAAGGCAATCCTCGGCGTATTTAAAATTTGCGACAGTAAAAAATTATTTTTTGATAAATTTACTATAGAAAAGGCAATCCTCGGCATATTTAAAATTTGCGACAGTAAAAATTTATTTTTTGACAAATTCACTATAGGAAAGGCAATCCTCGGCGTATTAAAAATTTGCGACCGTAAAAAATAATTTTTTGATAAATTTACTATAGAAAAGTCAATCCTCGACGTATTTAAAATTGGCGACAGTAAAAAATTATTTTTTGAAAAATTTACTATAGAAAAGGCAATCCTCGCCGTATTTAAAATTTGCGACAGTAAAAAATTATTTTTTGAAAAATTTACTATAGAAAAGGCAATCCTCGGCGTATTTAAAATTTGCGACAGTAAAAAATTATTTTTTGAAAAATTTACTATAGAAAAGGCAATCCTCGGCGTATTTAAAATTTGCGACAGTAAAAAATTATTTTTTGAGAAATTTGCTATAGAAAAGGCAATCCTCGACGTATTTAAAATTTGCGACAGTAAAAAATTATGTTTTGAAAAATTTACTATACAAAAGGCAATCCTCGGCGTATTTAAAATTTGCGACAGTAAAAAACAATTTTTTGATAAATTTACTATAGAAAAGGCAATCCTCGGCGTATTTAAAATTTGCGTCAGTAAAAAATTATTTTTTGAAAAATTTACTATAGAAAAGGCAATCCTCGGCGTATTTAAAATTTGCGACAGTAAAAAATTATTTTTGAAAAATTTACTATAGAAAAGGCAATCCTCGGTGTATTTAAAATTTGCGACAGTAAAAAATTATTTTTTGGAAAATTTACTATAGAAAAGGCAATCCTCGGCGTATTTAAAATTTGCGACAGTAAAAAATTATCTTTTGAAAAATTTACTATAGAAAAGGCAATCCTCGGAGCATTTAAAATTTGCGACAGTAAAAAATTATTTTTTGAAAAATTTACTATAGAAAAGGCAATCCTCGGCGTATTTAAAATTTGCGACAGTAAAAAATTATTTTTTGATAAATTTACTATAGAAAAGGCAATCCTCGGCATATTTAAAATTTGCGACAGTAAAAATTTATTTTTTGACAAATTCACTATAGGAAAGGCAATCCTCGGCGTATTAAAAATTTGCGACCGTAAAAAATAATTTTTTGATAAATTTACTATAGAAAAGTCAATCCTCGACGTATTTAAAATTGGCGACAGTAAAAAATTATTTTTTGAAAAATTTACTACAGAAAAGGCAATCCTCGCCGTATTTAAAATTTGCGACAGTAAAAATTTATTTTTTGAAAAATTTACTATAGAAAAGGCAATCCTCGGCGTATTTAAAATTTGCGACAGTAAAAAATTATTTTTTGAAAAATTTGCTATAGAAAAGGCAATCCTCGACGTATTTAAAATTTGCGACAGTAAAAAATTATGTTTTGAAAAATTTACTATAGAAAAGGCAATCCTCGGCGTATTTAAAATTTGCGACCGTAAAAAATAATTTTTTGATAAATTTACTATAGAAAAGGCAATCCTCGGCGTATTTAAAATTCGCGACAGTAAAAAATTATTTTTTGAAAAATTTACTATAGAAAAGGCAATCCTCGGCGTATTTAAAATTTGCGACAGTAAAAAATTATTTTTTGAAAAATTTACTATAGAAAAGGCAATCCTCGACGTATTTAAAATTTGAAACAGTAAAAAATTATTTTTTGAAAAATTTACTATAGAAAAGGCAATCCTCGGCGTATTTAAAATTTGCGACAGTAAAAAATTATTTTTGAAAAATTTACTATAGAAAAGGCAATCCTCGGTGTATTTAAAATTTGCGACAGTAAAAAATTATTTTTTGAAAAATTTACTATAGAAAAGGCAATCCTCGGCGCATTTAAAATTTGCGACAGTAAAAAATTATTTTTTGAAAAATTTACTATAGAAAAGGCAATCCTCGGCGCATTTAAAATTTGCGACAGTAAAAAATTATTTTTTGAAAAATTTACTATAGAAAAGGCAATCCTCGGCGTATTTAAAATTTGCGACAGTAAAAAATTATTTTTTGATTAACTTACTATAGAAAAGGCAATCCTCGGCATATTTAAAATTTGCGACAGTAAAAATTTATTTTTTGACAAATTCACTATAGGAAAGGCAATCCTCGGCGTATTAAAAATTTGCGACCGTAAAAAATAATTTTTTGAAAAATTTACTATAGAAAAGTCAATCCTCGACGTATTTAAAATTGGCGACAGTAAAAAATAATTTTTTGAAAAATTTACTATAGAAAAGGCAATCCTCGGCGTATTTAAAATTTGCGACAGTAAAAAATTATTTTTTGAAAAATTTACTATAGAAAAGGCAATCCTCGGCGTATTTAAAATTTGCGACAGTAAAAAATTATTTTTTGATAAATTTACTATAGAAAAGGCAATCCTCGGCATATTTAAAATTTGCGACAGTAAAAATTTATTTTTTGACAAATTCACTATAGGAAAGGCAATCCTCGGCGTATTAAAAATTTGCGACCGTAAAAAATAATTTTTTGATAAATTTACTATAGAAAAGTCAATCCTCGACGTATTTAAAATTGGCGACAGTAAAAAAATTATTTTTTGAAAAATTTACTATAGAAAAGGCAATCCTCGCCGTATTTAAAATTTGCGACAGTAAAAAATTATTTTTGAAAAATTTACTATAGAAAAGGCAATCCTCGGCGTATTTAAAATTTGCGACAGTAAAAAATTATTTTTTGAAAAATTTACTATAGAAAAGGCAATCCTCGGCGTATTTAAAATTTGCGACAGTAAAAAATTATTTTTTGAAAAATTTGCTATAGAAAAGGCAATCCTCGACGTATTTAAAATTTGCGACAGAAAATTATTTTTTGAAAAATTTACTATAGAAAAGGTAATCCTCGGCGTATTTAAAATTTGCGACAGTAAAAATTTATTTTTTGACAAATTCACTATAGAAAAGGCAATCCTCGGCGTATTAAAAATTTGCGAACGTAAAAAATAATTTTTGAGAAATTTTCTATAGAAAAGGCAATCCTCGGCGTATTTAAAATTTGCGACAGTAAAAAATGATTTTTTGAAAAATTTACTATAGAAAAGGCAATTCTCGGCGTATTTAAAATTTGCGACAGTAAAAATTTATTTTTTGACAAATTCACTATAGAAAAGGCAATCCACGGCGTATTAAAAATTTGCGACCGTAAAAAATAATTTTTTGGGAAATTTACTATAGAAAAGGCAATCCTCGACGTATTTAAAATTTGCGACAGTAAAAAATTATTTTTTGAAAAATTTTCTATAGAAAAGGCAATCCTCGGCGTATTTAAAATTTGCGACAGTAAAAAATTATTTTTTGAAAAATTTACTATAGAAAAGGCAATCCTCGACGTATTTAAAATTTGCTACAGTAAAAAATTATTTTTTGAAAAATTTACTATAGAAAAGGCAATCCTCGGCGTATATAAAATTTGCGACAGTAAAAAATTATTTTTTGAAAAATTTACTATAGAAAAGGCAATCCTCGGTGTATTTAAAATTTGCGACAGTAAAAAATTATTTTTTGAAAAATTTACTATAGAAAAGGCAATCCTCGGCGTATTTAAAATTTGCGAGAGTAAAAAATTATTTTTTGAAGAATTTACTATAGAAAAGGCAATCCTCGGTGTATTTAAAATTTGCGACAGTAAAAAATTATTTTTTGAAAAATTTACTATAGAAAAGGCAATCCTCGGCGTATTTAAAATTTGCGACAGTAAAAAATTATTTTTTGAAAGATTTACTATAGCAAAGGCAATCCTCGGCGTATTTAAAATTTGCGACAGTAAAAAATTATTTTTTGAAAAATTTACTATAGAAAAGGCAATCCTCGGCGTATTTAAAATTTGCGGCAGTAAAAATTTATTTTTTGACAAATTCACTATAGGAAAAGCTATCCTCGGCGTATTAAAAATTTGCGACCGTAAAAAATAATTTTTTGATAAATTTACTATAGAAAAGGCAATCCTCGGCGTATTTAAAATTTGCAACAGTAAAAAATTATTTTTTGAAAAATTTACTATAGAAAAGACAATCCTCGACGTATTTAAAATTTGCGACAGTAAAAAATTATGTTTTGAAAAATTTACTATAGAAAAGGCAATCCTCGGCGTATTTAAAATTTGCGACAGTAAAAAATTATTTTTTGAAAAATTTACTATAGAAAAGGCAATCCTCGGTGTATTTAAAATTTGCGATAGTAAAAAATTATTTTTTGAAAAATTTACTATAGAAAAGGCAATCCTCGGCGTATTTAAAATTTGCGACAGTAAAAAATTATTTTTTGAAAAATTTACTATAGAAAAGGCAATCCTCGGCGTATTTAAAATTTGCGACAGTAAAAAATTATTTTTTGAAAAATTTACTATAGAAAAGGCAATCCTCGGCGTATTTAAAATTTGCGACAGTAAAAAATTATTTTTTGATAAATTTACTATAGAAAAGGCAATCCTCGGCGTATTTTAAATTTGCGACAGTAAAAATTTATTTTTTGACAAATTCACTATAGGAAAGGCAATCCTCGGCGTATTAAAAATTTGCGACCGTAAAAAATAATTTTTTGATAAATTTACTATAGAAAAGTCAATCCTCGACGTATTTAAAATTTGCGACAGTAAAAAATTATTTTTTGAAAAATTTACTATAGAAAAGGCAATCCTCGCCGTATTTAAAATTTGCGACAGTAAAAAATTATTTTTTGAAAAATTTACTATAGAAAAGGCAATCCTCGGCGTATTTAAAATTTGCGACAGTAAAAAATTATTTTTTGAAAAATTTACTATAGAAAACGCAATCCTCGGCGTATTTAAAATTTGCGACAGTAAAAAATTATTTTTTGAAAAATTTGCTATAGAAAAGGCAATCCTCGACGTATTTAAAATTTGCGACAGTAAAAAATTATTTTTTGAAAAATTTACTATAGAAAAGGCAATCCTCGGCGTATTTAAAATTTGCGACAGTAAAAAATTATTTTTTGAAAAATTTACTATAGAAAAGGCAATCCTCGGCGTATTTAAAATTTGCGACAGTAAAAAATTATTTTTTGAAAAATTTACTATAGAAAAGGCAATCCTCGGCGTATTTAAAATTTGCGACAGTAAAAAATTATTTTTTGAAAAATTTGCTATAGAAAAGGCAATCCTCGGCGTATTTAAAATTTGCGACCGTAAAAAATTATTTTTTGAAAAATTTACTATAGAAAAGGCAATCCTCGGCGTATTTAAAATTTGCGACAGTAAAAAATTATTTTTTGAAAAATTTACTATAGAAAAGGCAATCCTCGGCGTATTTAAAATTTGCGACAGTAAAAAATTATTTTTTGAAAAATTTACTATAGAAAAGGCAATCCTCGACGTATTTAAAATTTGCGACAGTAAAAAATTATTTTTTGAAAAATTTACTATAGAAAAGGCAATCCTCGGCGTATTTAAAATTTGCGACAGTAAAAAATTATTTTTTGAAAAATTTACTATAGAAAAGGCAATCCTCGGTGTATTTAAAATTTGCGACAGTAAAAAATTATTTTTTGAAAAATTTACTATAGAAAAGGCAAACCTCGGCGTATTTAAAATTTGCGACAGTAAAAAATTATTTTTTGAAAAATTTACTATAGAAAAGGCAATCCTCGGCGTATTTAAAATTTGCGACAGTAAAAAATTATTTTTTGAAAAATTTACTATAGAAAAGGCAATCCTCGGCGTATTTAAAATTTGCGACAGTAAAAAATTATTTTTTGAAAAATTTACTATAGAAAAGGCAATCCTCGGCGTATTTAAAATTTGCGACAGTAAAAAATTATTTTTTGAAAAATTTACTATAGAAAAGGCAATCCTCGACGTATTTAAAATTTGCGACAGTAAAAAATTATTTTTTGAAAAATTTACTATAGAAAAGGCAATCCTCGGCGTATTTAAAATTTGCGACAATAAAAAATTATTTTTTGAAAAATTTACTATAGAAAAGGCAATCCTCGGTGTATTTAAAATTTGCGACAGTAAAAAATTATTTTTTGAAAAATTTACTATAGAAAAGGCAAACCTCGGCGTATTTAAAATTTGCGACAGTAAAAAATTATTTTTTGAAAAATTTACTATAGAAAAGGCAATCCTCGGCGTTTTAAAATTTGCGACAGTAAAAAATTACTTTTTGAAAAATTTACTATAAAAAAGGCAATCCTCATCGTATTTAAAATTTGCGACAGTAAGAAATTATTTTTTGATAAATTTACTATAGAAAAGGCAATCCTCGGCGTATTTAAAATTTGCGACAGTAAAAATTTATTTTTTGACAAATTCACTATAGGAAAGGCAATCCTCGGCGTATTAAAAATTTGCGACCGTAAAAAATAATTTTTTGATAAATTTACTATAGAAAAGTCAATCCACGACGTATTTAAAATTTGCGACAGTAAAAAATTATTTTTTGAAAAATTTACTATAGAAAAGGCAATCCTCGGCGTATTTAAAATTTGCGACAGTAAAAAATTATTTTTTGAAAAATTTACTATAGAAAAGGCAATCCTCGGCGTATTTAAAATTTGCGACAGTAAAAAATTAATTTTTGAAAAATTTACTATAGAAAAGGCAATCCTCGGCGTATTTAAAATTTGCGACAGTAAAAAATTATTTTTTGAAAAATTTACTATAGAAAAGGCAATCCTCGACGTACTTAAAATTTGCGACAGTAAAAAATTATGTTTTGAAAAATTTACTATAGAAAAGGCAATCCTCGGCGTATTTAAAATTTGCGACAGGAAAAAATTATTTTTTGAAAAATTTACTATAGAAAAGGCAATCCTAGGCGTATTTAAAATTTGCGACAGTAAAAAATTATTTTTTGAAAAATTTACTATAGAAAAGGCAATCCTCGGCGTTTTTAAAATTTGCGACAGTAAAAAATTATTTTTTGAAAAATTTACTATAGAAAAGGCAATCCTCGGCGTATATAAAATTTGCGACAGTAAAAAATTATTTTTTGAAAAATTTACTATAGAAAAGGCTATCCTCGTCGTATTTAAAATTTGCGACAGTAAAAATTATTTTTTGAAAAATTTACTATAGAAAAGGCAATCCTCGGCGTATTTAAAATTTGCGACAGTAAAAATTTATTTTTTGACAAATTCACTATAGAAAAGGCAATCCTCGGCGTATTAAAAATTTGCGACCGTAAAAAATAATTTTTTAAGAAATTTACTATAAAAAGGCAATCCTCGGCGTATTTAAAATTTGCGACAGTAAAAAATTATTTTTTGAAAAATTTACTATAGAAAAGGCAATTCTCGGCGTATTTAAAATTTGCGACAATAAAAATTTATTTTTTGACAAATTCACTATAGAAAAGGCAATCCACGGCGTATTAAAAATTTGCGACCGTAAAAAATAATTTTTTGAGAAATTTAATATAGAAAAGGCAATCCTCGACGTATTTAAAATTTGCGACAGTAAAAAATTATTTTTTGAAAAATTTACTATAGAAAAGGCAATCCTCGGCGTATTTAAAATTTGCGACAGTAAAAAATTATTTTTTGAAAAATTTACTATAGAAAAGGCAATCCTCGGTGTGTTTAAAATTTGCGACAGTAAAATATTATTTTTTGAAAAATTTACTATAGAAAAGGCAATCCTCGGTGTATTTCAAATTTGCGGCAGTAAAAAATTATTTTTTGAAAAATTTACTATAGAAAAGGCAATCCTCGGCGTATTTAAAATTTGCGACAGTAAAAATTTATTTTTTGACAAATTCACTATAGGAAAGGCAATCCTCGGCGTATTAAAAATTTGCGACCGTAAAAAATAATTTTTTGATAAATTTACTATAGAAAAGTCAATCCTCGACGTATTTAAAATTTGCGACAGTAAAAAATTATTTTTTGAAAAATTTACTATAGAAAAGGCAATCCTCGGCGTATTTAAAATTTGCGACAATAATAAATTATTTTTTGAAAAATTTACTATAGAAAAGGCAATCCTCGGCGTATTTAAAATTTGCGACAGTAAAAAATTAATTTTTGAAAAATTTACTATAGAAAAGGCAATCCTCGGCGTATTTAAAATTTGCGACAGTAAAAAATTATTTTTTGATAAATTTACTATAGAAAAGGCAATCCTCGGCATATTTAAAATTTGCGACAGTAAAAATTAATTTTTTGACAAATTCACTATAGGAAAGGCAATCCTCGGCGTATTAAAAATTTGCGACCGTAAAAAATAATTTTTTGAAAAATTTACTATAGAAAAGTCAATCCTCGACGTATTTAAAATTGGCGACAGTAAAAAATTATTTTTTGAAAAATTTACTATAGAAAAGGCAATCCTCGGCGTATTTAAAATTTGCGACAGTAAAAAATTGTTTTTTGAAAAATTTACTATAGAAAAGGCAATCCTCGGCGCATTTAAAATTTGCGACAATAAAAAATTATTTTTTGAAAAATTTACTATAGAAAGGGCAATCCTCGGCGTATTTAAAATTTGCGACAGTAAAAAATTATTTTTTGAAAAATTTACTATAGAAAAGGCAATCCTCGACGTATTTAAAATTTGCGACAGTAAAAAATTATGTTTTGAAAAATTTACTATAGAAAAGGCAATCCTCGGCGTATTTAAAATTTGCGACAGGAAAAAATTATTTTTTGAAAAATTTACTATCGAAAAGGCAATCCTCGGCGTATTTAAAA
This sequence comes from Dioctria rufipes, assembly GCA_963924295.1. Taxonomy (NCBI): domain Eukaryota; kingdom Metazoa; phylum Arthropoda; class Insecta; order Diptera; family Asilidae; genus Dioctria; species Dioctria rufipes. The sequence goes on from CAWUPM010001290.1 coordinate 84,249, forward strand.
TTTGCGACAGTAAAAAATTATTTTTTGACAAATTTACTATAGGAAAGGCAATCCTCGGCGTTTTTAAAGTTTGCGACAGTAAAAAATTATTTTTTGAAAAATTTACTATAGAAAAGGCAATCCTCGGCGTATTTAAAATTTGCGAGAGTAAAAAATTATTTTTTGAAAAATTTACTATAGAAAAGGCTATCCTCGGCGTATTTAAAATTTGCGACAGTAAAAAATTATTTTTTGAAAAATTTACTATAGAAAAGGTAATCCTCGGCGTATTTAAAATTTGCGACAGTAAAAATTTATTTTTTGACAAATTCACTATAGAAAAGGCAATCCTCGGCATATTAAAAATTTGCAAACGTAAAAAATAAATTTTTGAGAAATTTTCTATAGAAAAGGCAATCCTCGGCGTATTTAAAATTTGCGACAGTAAAAAATGATTTTTTGAAAAATTTACTATAGAAAAGGCAATTCTCGGCGTATTTAAAATTTGCGACAGTAAAAATTTATTTTTTGACAAATTCACTATAGAAAAGGCAATCCACGGCGTATTAAAAATTTGCGACCGTAAAAAATAATTTTTTGGGAACTTTACTATAGAAAAGGCAATCCTCGACGTATTTAAAATTTGCGACAGTAAAAAATTATTTTTTGAAAAATTTACTATAGAAAAGGCAATCCTCGGCGTATTTAAAATTTGCGACAGTAAAAAATTATTTTTTGAAAAATTTACTATAGAAAAGGCAATCCTCGACGTATTTAAAATTTGCTACAGTAAAAAATTATTTTTTGAAAAATTTACTATAGAAAAGGCAATCCTCGGCGTATATAAAATTTGCGACAGTAAAAAATTATTTTTTGAAAAATTTACTATAGAAAAGGCAATCCTCGGTGTATTTAAAATTTGCGACAGTAAAAAATTATTTTTTGAAAAATTTACTATAGAAAAGGCAATCCTCGGCGTATTTAAAATTTGCGAGAGTAAAAAATAATTTTTTGAAGAATTTACTATAGAAAAGGCAATCCTCGGTGTATTTAAAATTTGCGACAGTAAAAAATTATTTTTTGAAAAATTTACTATAGAAAAGGCAATCCTCGGCGTATTTAAAATTTGCGACAGTAAAAAATAATTTTTTGAAAAATTTACTATAGCAAAGGCAATCCTCGGCGTATTTAAAATTTGCGACAGTAAAAAATTATTTTTTGAAAAATTTATTATAGAAAAGGCAAACCTCGGCGTATTTAAAATTTGCGGCAGTAAAAATTTATTTTTTGACAAATTCACTATAGGAAAAGCAATCCTTGGCGTATTAAAAATTTGCGACCGTAAAAAATAATTTTTTGATAAATTTACTATAGAAAAGGCAATCCTCGGCGTATTTAAAATTTGCAACAGTAAAAAATTATTTTTTGAAAAATTTACTATAGAAAAGACAATCCTCGACGTATTTAAAATTTGCGACAGTAAAAAATTATGTTTTGAAAAATTTACTATAGAAAAGGCAATCCTCGGCGTATTTAAAATTTGCGACAGTAAAAAATTATTTTTTGAAAAATTTACTATAGAAAAGGCAATCCTCGGTGTATTTAAAATTTGCGATAGTAAAAAATTATTTTTTGAAAAATTTACTATAGAAAAGGCAATCCTCGGCGTATTTAAAATTTGCGACAGTAAAAAATTATTTTTTGAAAAATTTACTATAGAAAAGGCAATCCTCGGCGTATTTAAAATTTGCGACAGTAAAAAATTATTTTTTGAAAAATTTACTATAGAAAAGGCAATCCTCGGCGTATTTAAAATTTGCGACAGTAAAAAATTATTTTTTGATAAATTTACTATAGAAAAGGCAATCCTCGGCGTATTTTAAATTTGCGACAGTAAAAATTTATTTTTTGACAAATTCACTACAGGAAAGGCAATCCTCGGCGTATTAAAAATTTGCGACCGTAAAAAATAATTTTTTGATAAATTTACTATAGAAAAGCCAATCCTCGACGTATTTAAAATTTGCGACAGTAAAAAATTATTTTTGAAAAATTTACTATAGAAAAGGCAATCCTCGCCGTATTTAAAATTTGCGACAGTAAAAAATTATTTTTTGAAAAATTTACTATAGAAAAGGCAATCCTCGGCGTATTTAAAATTTGCGACAGTAAAAAATTATTTTTTGAAAAATTTACTATAGAAAAGGCAATCCTCGGCGTATTTAAAATTTGCGACAGTAAAAAATTATTTTTTGAAAAATTTGCTATAGAAAAGGCAATCCTCGACGTATTTAAAATTTGCGACAGTAAAAAATTATGTTTTGAAAAATTTACTATAGAAAAGGCAATCCTCGGCGTATTTAAAATTTGCGACAGTAAAAAATTATTTTTTGAAAAATTTACTATAGAAAAGGCAATCCTCGGCGTATTTAAAATTTGCGACAGTAAAAAATTATTTTTTGAAAAATTTACTATAGAAAAGGCAATCCTCGGCGTATTTAAAATTTGCGACAGTAAAAAATTATTTTTCGAAAAATTTGCTATAGAAAAGGCAATCCCCGGCGTATTTAAAATTTGCGACAGTAAAAAATTATTTTTTGAAAAATTTACTATAGAAAAGGCAATCCTCGGCGTATTTAAAATTTGCGACAGTAAAAAATTATTTTTTGAAAAATTTACTATAGAAAAGGCAATCCTCGGCGTATTTAAAATTTGCGACAGTAAAAAATTATTTTTTGAAAAATTTACTATAGAAAAGGCAATCCTCGACGTATTTAAAATTTGCGACAGTAAAAAATTATTTTTTGAAAAATTTACTATAGAAAAGGCAATCCTCGGCGTATTTAAAATTTGCGACAGTAAAAAATTATTTTTTGAAAAATTTACTATAGAAAAGGCAATCCTCGGTGTATTTAAAATTTGCGACAGTAAAAAATTATTTTTTGAAAAATTTACTATAGAAAAGGCAAACCTCGGCGTATTTAAAATTTGCGACAGTAAAAAATTATTTTTTGAAAAATTTACTATAGAAAAGGCAATCCTCGGCGTATTTAAAATTTGCGACAGTAAAAAATTATTTTTTGAAAAATTTACTATAGAAAAGGCAATCCTCGGCGTATTTAAAATTTGCGACAGTAAAAAATTATTTTTTGAAAAAGTTACTATAGAAAAGGCAATCCTCGGCGTATTTAAAATTTGCGACAGTAAAAAAATTATTTTTTGAAAAATTTACTATAGAAAAGGCAATCCTCGACGTATTTAAAATTTGCGACAGTAAAAAATTATTTTTTGAAAAATTTACTATAGAAAAGGCAATCCTCGGCGTATTTAAAATTTGCGACAGTAAAAAATTATTTTTTGAAAAATTTACTATAGAAAAGGCAATCCTCGGTGTATTTAAAATTTGCGACAGTAAAAAATTATTTTTTGAAAAATTTACTATAGAAAAGGCAAACCTCGGCGTATTTAAAATTTGCGACAGTAAAAAATTATTTTTTGAAAAATTTACTATAGAAAAGGCAATCCTCGGCGTTTTAAAATTTGCGACAGTAAAAAATTATTTTTTGAAAAATTTACTATAAAAAAGGCAATCCTCATCGTATTTAAAATTTGCGACAGTAAAAAATTATTTTTTGATAAATTTACTATAGAAAAGGCAATCCTCGGCGTATTTAAAATTTGCGACAGTAAAAATTTATTTTTTGACAAATTCACTATAGGAAAGGCAATCCTCGGCGTATTAAAAATTTGCGACCGTAAAAAATAATTTTTTGATAAATTTACTATAGAAAAGTCAATCCTCGACGTATTTAAAATTTGCGACAGTAAAAAATTATTTTTTGAAAAATTTACTATAGAAAAGGCAATCCTCGGCGTATTTAAAATTTGCGACAGTAAAAAATTATTTTTTGAAAAATTTACTATAGAAAAGGCAATCCTCGGCGTATTTAAAATTTGCGACAGTAAAAAATTAATTTTTGAAAAATTTACTATAGAAAAGGCAATCCTCGGCGTATTTAAAATTTGCGACAGTAAAAAATTATTTTTTGAAAAATTTACTATAGAAAAGGCAATCCTCGACGTACTTAAAATTTGCGACAGTAAAAAATTATGTTTTGAAAAATTTACTATAGAAAAGGCAATCCTCGGCGTATTTAAAATTTGCGACAGGAAAAAATTATTTTTTGAAAAATTTACTATAGAAAAGGCAATCCTAGGCGTATTTAAAATTTGCGACAGTAAAAAATTATTTTTTGAAAAATTTACTATAGAAAAGGCAATCCTCGGCGTTTTTAAAATTTGCGACAGTAAAAAATTATTTTTTGAAAAATTTACTATAGAAAAGGCAATCCTCGGCGTATATAAAATTTGCGACAGTAAAAAATTATTTTTTGAAAAATTTACTATAGAAAAGGCTATCCTCGTCGTATTTAAAATTTGCGACAGTAAAAATTATTTTTTGAAAAATTTACTATAGAAAAGGCAATCCTCGGCGTATTTAAAATTTGCGACAGTAAAAATTTATTTTTTGACAAATTCACTATAGAAAAGGCAATCCTCGGCGTATTAAAAATTTGCGACCGTAAAAAATAATTTTTTGAGAAATTTACTATAGAAAAGGCAATCCTCGGCGTATTTAAAATTTGCGACAGTAAAAAATTATTTTTTGAAAAATTTACTATAGAAAAGGCAATTCTCGGCGTATTTAAAATTTGCGACAATAAAAATTTATTTTTTGACAAATTCACTATAGAAAAGGCAATCCACGGCGTATTAAAAATTTGCGACCGTAAAAAATAATTTTTTGAGAAATTTAATATAGAAAAGGCAATCCTCGACGTATTTAAAATTTGCGACAGTAAAAAATTATTTTTTGAAAAATTTACTATAGAAAAGGCAATCCTCGGCGTATTTAAAATTTGCGACAATAAAAAACTACTTTTTGAAAAATTTACTATAGAAAAGGCAATTATCGGCGTATTTAAAATTTGCTACAGTAAAAAATTATTTTTTGAAAAATTTACTATAGAAAAGGCAATGCTCGGCGTATTTAAAATTTGCGACAGTAAAAAATTATTTTTTGAAAAATTTACTATAGAAAAGGCAATCCTCGGTGTATTTAAAATTTGCGACAGTAAAAAATTATTTTTTGAAAAATTTACTATAGAAAAGGCAATCCTCGGCGTATATAAAATTTGCGACAGTAAAAAATTATTTTTTGAAAAATTTACTATAGAAAAGGCTATCCTCGTCGTATTTAAAATTTGCGACAGTAAAAATTATTTTTGAAAAATTTACTATAGAAAAGGCAATCCTCGGCGTATTTAAAATTTGCGACAGTAAAAATTTATTTTTTGACAAATTCACTATAGGAAAGGCAATCCTCGGCGTATTTAAAATTTGCGACAGTAAAAAATTATTTTTTGAAAAATTTACTATAGAAAAGGCAATCCTCGGCGTATATAAAATTTGCGACAGTAAAAAATTATTTTTTGAAAAATTTACTATAGAAAAGGCAATCCTCGGCGTTTTAAAATTTGCGACAGTAAAAAATTATTTTTTGAAAAATTTACTATAGAAAAGGCAATCCTCGGCGTATATAAAATTTGCGACAGTAAAAAATTATTTTTTGAAAATTTACTATAGAAAAGGCTATCCTCGTCGTATTTAAATATTTGCGACAGTAAAAATTATTTTTGAAAAATTTACTATAGAAAAGGCAATCCTCGGCGTATTTAAAATTTGCGACAGTAAAAATTTATTTTTTGACAAATTCACTATAGGAAAGGCAATCCTCGCGTATTAAAAATTTTGCGACCGTAAAAAATAATTTTTTGATAAATTTACTATAGAAAAGTCAATCCTCGACGTATTTAAAATTTGCGACAGTAAAAAATTATTTTTTGAAAAATTTACTATAGAAAAGGCAATCCTCGGCGTATTTAAAATTTGCGACAGTAAAAAATTATTTTTTGAAAAGTTTACTATAGAAAAGGCAATCCTCGGCGTATTTAAAATTTGCGACAGTAAAAATTAATTTTTGAAAAATTTACTATAGAAAAGGCAATCCTCGGCGTATTTAAAATTTGCGACAGTAAAAAATTATTTTTTGAAAAATTTACTATAGAAAAGGCAATCCTCGACGTACTTAAAATTTGCGACAGTAAAAAATTATGTTTTGAAAAATTTACTATAGAAAAGGCAATCCTCGGCGTATTTAAAATTTGCGACAGGAAAAAATTATTTTTTGAAAAATTTACTATAGAAAAGGCAATCCTCGGCGTATTTAAAATTTGCGACAGTAAAAAATTATTTTTGAAAAATTTACTATGAAAAGGCAATCCTCGCGTTTTTAAAATTTGCGACAGTAAAAAATTATTTTTGAAAAATTTACTATAGAAAAGGCAATCCTCGGCGTATATAAAATTTGCGACAGTAAAAAATTATTTTTTGAAAAATTTACTATAGAAAAGGCTATCCTCGTCGTATTTAAAATTTGCGACAGTAAAAAATTATTTTTTGAAAAATTTACTATAGAAAAGGCAATCCTCGGCGTATTTAAAATTTGCGACAGTAAAAATTTATTTTTTGACAAATTCACTATAGAAAAGGCAATCCTCGGCGTATTAAAAAATTTGCGACCGTAAAAAATAATTTTTTGAGAAATTTACTATAGAAAAGGCAATCCTCGGCGTATTTAAAATTTGCGACAGTAAAAAATTATTTTTTGAAAAATTTACTATAGAAAAGGCAATTCCTCGGCGTATTTAAAATTTGCGACAAAAAAAATTTATTTTTGAAAATTTACTATAGAAAAGTCAATCCTCGGCGTATTTAAAATTAGCGACAGTAAAAAATTATTTTTGAAAAATTTACTATAGAAGGCAATCCTCGGCGTATTTCAAATTTGCGACAGTAAAAATTTATTTTTTGACAAATTCACTATAGAAAAGGCAATCCTCGGCGTATTAAAAATTTGCGACCGTAAAAAATAATTTTTTGAGAAATTTACTATAGAAAAGGCAATCCTCGGCGTATTTAAAATTTGCGAGAGTAAAAAATTATTTTTTGAAAAATTTACTATAGAAAAGGCAATCCTCGGCGTATTTAAAATTTGCGACAGTAAAAAATTATTTTTTGAAAAATTTACTATAGAAAAGGCAATCCTCGGCGTATTTAAAATTTGCGACAGTAAAAAATTATTTTTTGAAAATTTACTATAGAAAAGGCAATCCTCGGCGTATTTAAAATTTGCGACAGTAAAAAATTATTTTTTGAAAAATTTACTATAGAAAAGGCAATCCTCGACGTATTTAAAATTTGCGACAGTAAAAAATTATTTTTTGAAAAATTTACTATAGAAAAGGCAATCCTCGGCGTATTTAAAATTTGCGACAGTAAAAAATTATTTTTTGAAAAATTTACTATAGAAAAGGCAATCCTCGGTGTATTTAAAATTTGCGACAGTAAAAAATTATTTTTGAAAAATTTACTATAGAAAAGGCAATCCTCGGCGTATTTAAAATTTGCGACAGTAAAAAATTATTTTTTGAAAAATTTACTATAGAAAAGGCAATCCTCGGCGTTTTAAAATTTGCGACAGTAAAAAATTATTTTTTGAAAAATTTACTATAGAAAAGGCAATCCTCATCGTATTTAAAATTTGCGACAGTAAAAAATTATTTTTGATAAATTTACTATAGAAAAGGCAATCCTCGGCGTATTTAAAATTTGCGACAGTAAAAATTTATTTTTTGACAAATTCACTATAGAAAGGCAATCCTCGGCGTATTAAAAATTTGCGACCGTAAAAAATAATTTCTTGATAAATTTACTATAGAAAAGTCAATCCACGACGTATTTAAAATTTGCGACAGTAAAAAATTATTTTTTGAAAAATTTACTATAGAAAAGGCAATCCTCGGCGTATTTAAAATTTGCGACAGTAAAAAATTATTTTTTGAAAAATTTACTATAGAAAAGGCAATCCTCGGCGTTTTTAAAATTTGCGACAGTAAAAAAATTATTTTTTGAAAAATTTACTATAGAAAAAGGCAATCCTCGGCGTAATTAAAATTTGCGACAGTAAAAAATTATTTTTTGAAAAATTTACTATAGAAAAGGCAATCCTAGGCGTATTTAAAATTTGCGACAGTAAAAAATAATTTTTTGAAAAATTTACTATAGAAAAGGCAATCCTCGGCGTTTTTAAAATTTGCGACAGTAAAAAATTATTTTTTGAAAAATTTACTATAGAAAAGGCAATCCTCGGCGTATATAAAATTTGCGACAGTAAAAAATTATTTTTTGAAAAATTTACTATAGAAAAGGCTATCCTCGTCGTATTTAAAATTTGCGTCAGTAAAAAATTATTTTTTGAAAAATTTACTATAGAAAAGGCAATCCTCGGCGTATTAAAATTTGCGACAGTAAAAATTTATTTTTTGACAAATTCACTATAGAAAAGGCAATCCTCGGCGTATTAAAAATTTGCGACCGTAAAAAATAATTTTTTGAGAAATTTACTATAGAAAAGGCAATCCTCGGCGTATTTAAAATTTGCGACAGTAAAAAATTATTTTTTGAAAAATTTACTATAGAAAAGGCAATTCTCGGCGTATTTAAAATTTGCGACAATAAAAATTTATTTTTTGACAAATTCACTATAGAAAAGGCAATCCACGGCGTATTAAAAATTTGCGACCGTAAAAAATAATTTTTTGAGAAATTTAATATAGAAAAGGCAATCCTCGACGTATTTAAAATTTGCGACAGTAAAAAATTATTTTTTGAAAATTTACTATAGAAAAGGCAATCCTCGGCGTATTTAAAATTTGCGACAATAAAAAATTACTTTTTGAAAAATTTACTATAGAAAAGGCAATTATCGGCGTATTTAAAATTTGCTACAGTAAAAAATTATTTTTGAAAAATTTACTATAGAAAAGGCAATGCTCGGCGTATTTAAAATTTGCGACAGTAAAAAATTATTTTTGAAAAATTTACTATAGAAAAGGCAATCCTCGGTGTATTTAAAATTTGCGACAGTAAAAAATTATTTTTTGAAAAATTTACTATAGAAAAGGCAATCCTCGGCGTATTTAAAATTTGCGACAGTAAAAAATTATTTTTTGAAAAATTTACTATAGAAAAGGCAATCCTCGGTGTATTTAAAATTTGCGACAGTAAAAAATTATTTTTTGAAAAATTTACTATAGAAAAGGCAATCCTCGGCGTATTTAAAATTTGCGGCAGTAAAAAATTATTTTTTGAAAAATTTACTATAGAAAAGGCAATCCTCGGCGTATTTAAAATTTGCGACAGTAAAAATTTATTTTTGACAAATTCACTATAGGAAAGGCAATCCTCGGCGTATTAAAAATTTGCGACCGTAAAAAATAATTTTTTGATAAATTTACTATAGAAAAGTCAATCCTCGACGTATTTAAAATTTGCGACAGTAAAAAATTATTTTTTGAAAAATTTACTATAGAAAAGGCAATCCTCGGCGTATTTAAAATTTGCGACAGTAAAAATTAATTTTTGAAAAATTTACTATAGAAAAGGCAATCCTCGGCGTATTTAAAATTTGCGACAGTAAAAAATTATTTTTGAAAAATTTACTATAGAAAAGGCAATCCTCGACGTACTTAAAATTTGCGACAGTAAAAAATTAGGTTTTGAAAAATTTACTATAGAAAAGACAATCCTCGGCGTATGTAAAATTTGCGACAGTAAAAAATTATTTTTGAAAAATTTACTATAGAAAAGGCTATCCTCGTCGTATTTAAAATTTGCGACAGTAAAAAATTATTTTTTGAAAAATTTACTATAGAAAAGGCAATCCTCGGCGTATTTAAAATTGCGACAGTAAAAATTTATTTTTTGACAAATTCACTATAGAAAAGGCAATCCTCGGCGTATTAAAAATTTGCGACCGTAAAAAATAATTTTTTGAGAAATTTACTATAGAAAAGGCAATCCTCGGCGTATTTAAAATTTGCGACAGTAAAAAATTATTTTTTGAAAATTTACTATAGAAAAGGCAATTCTCGGCGTATTTAAAATTTGCGACAATAAAAATTTATTTTTTGAAAAATTTACTATAGAAAAGGCAATCCTCGGCGTATTTAAAATTTGCGACAGTAAAGACAGTAAAAAATTATTTTTTGAAAAATTTACTATAGAAAAGGCAATCCTCGGCGTATTTAAAATTTGCGACAGTAAAAATTTATTTTTTGACAAATTCACTATAGAAAAGGCAATCCTCGGCGTATTAAAAATTTGCGACCGTAAAAAATAATTTTTTGAGAAATTTACTATAGAAAAGGCAATCCTCGGTGTATTTAAAATTTGCGACAGTAAAAAATTATTTTTTGAAAAATTTACTATAGAAAAGGCAATCCTAGGCGTATTTAAAATTTGCGACAGGAAAAAATTATTTTTTGAAAAATTTACTATAGAAAAGGCAATCCTAGGCGTATTTAAAATTTGCGACAGTAAAAAATTATTTTTTGAAAAATTTACTATAGAAAAGGCAATCCTCGGCGTTTTTAAAATTTGCGACAGTAAAAAATTATTTTTTGAAAAATTTACTATAGAAAAGGCAATCCTCGGCTTATATAAAATTTGCGACAGTAAAAAATTATTTTTTGAAAAATTTACTATAGAAAAGGCTATCCTCGTCGTATTTAAAATTTGCGACAGTAAAAATTATTTTTTGAAAAATTTACTATAGAAAAGGCAATCCTCGGCGTATTTAAAATTTGCGACAGTAAAAATTTATTTTTTGACAAATTCACTATAGAAAAGGCAATCCTCGGCGTATTTAAAATTTGCAACAGTAAAAAATTATTTTTTGAAAAATTTACTATAGAAAAGGCAATCCTCGGTGTATTTAAAATTTGCGAGAGTAAAAAATTATTTTTTGAAAAATTTACTATAGAAAAGGCAATCCTCGGCGTATTTAAAATTTGCAACAGTAAAAAATTATTTTTTGAAAAATTTACTATAGAAAAGGCAATCCTCGGTGTATTTAAAATTTGCGAGAGTAAAAAATTATTTTTTGAAAAATTTACTATAGAAAAGGCAATCCTCGGCGTATTTAAAATTTGCGACAATAAAAAATTATTTTTTGAAAAATTTACTATAGAAAAGGCAATCCTCGGCGTATTTAAAATTTGCGACAGTAAAAAATTATTTTTTGAAAAATTTACTATAGAAAAGGCAATCCTCGGCGTATTTAAAATTTGCGACAGTAAAAAATTATTTTTTGATAAATTTACTACAGAAAAGGCAATCCTCGGCGTATTTAAAATTTGCGACAGTCAAAATTTATTTTTTGACAAATTCACTATAGGAAAGGCAATCCTCGACGTATTAAAAATTTGCGACCGTAAAAAATAATTTTATGATAAATTTACTATAGAAAAGTCAATCCTCGACGTATTTAAAATTTGCGACAGTAAAAAATTATTTTTTGAATAATTTACTATAGAAAAGGCAATCCTCGGCGTATTTAAAATTTGCGACAGTAAAAAATTATTTTTTGATAAATTCACTATAGAAAAGGCAATCCTCGGCGTATTTAAAATTTGCGACAGTAAAAAATTATTTTTTGAAAAATTTACTATAGAAAAGGCAATCCTCGGCGTATTTAAAATTTGCGACAGTAAAAATTTATTTTTTGACAAATTCACTATAGAAAAGGCAATCCTCGGCGTATTAAAAATTTGCGACCGTAAAAAATAATTTTTTGAGAAATTTACTATAGAAAAGGCAATCCTCGGCGTATTTAAAATTTGCGACAGTAAAAAATTATTTTTTGAAAAATTTACTATAGAAAAGGCAATCCTCGGTGTATTTAAAATTTGCGACAGTAAAAAATTATTTTTTGAAAAATTTACTATAGAAAAGGCAATCCTCGGCGTATTTAAAATTTGCGACAGGAAAAAATTATTTTTTGAAAAATTTACTATAGAAAAGGCAATCCTCGGCGTATTTAAAATTTGCGACAGTAAAAAATTAATTTTTGAAAAATTTACTATAGAAAAGGCAATCCTCGGCGTATTTAAAATTTGCGACAGTAAAAAATTATTTTTTGAAAAATTTACTATAGAAAAGGCAATCCTCGACGTACTTAAAATTTGCGACAGTAAAAAATTATGTTTTGAAAA
>CAWUPM010001290.1:96603-151551 GCA_963924295.1 Dioctria rufipes
TTTTTTGAAAAATTTACTATAGAAAAGGCAATCCTCGGCGTATTTAAAATTTGCGACAGTAAAAAATTATTTTTTAAAAAATTTACTATAGAAAAGGCAATCCTCGGCGTATTTAAAATTTGCGAGAGTAAAAAATTATTTTTTGAAAAATTTACTATAGAAAAGGCAATCCTCGGCGTATTTAAAATTTGCGACAGTAAAAAATTATTTTTTGAAAAATTTACTATAGAAAAGGCAATCCTCGGCGTATTTAAAATTTGCGACAGTAAAAAATTATTTTTTGAAAAATTTACTATAGAAAAGGCAATCCTCGGCGTATTTAAAATTTGCGGCAGTAAAAATTTATTTTTTGACAAATTCACTATAGGAAAAGCAATCCTCGGCGTATTAGAAATTTGCGACCGTAAAAAATAATTTTTTGATAAATTTACTATAGAAAAGGCAATCCTCGGCGTATTTAAAATTTGCGACAGTAAAAAATTATTTTTTGAAAAAGTTACTATAGAAAAGGCAATCCTCGACGTATTTAAAATTTGCGACAGTAAAAAATTATGTTTTGAAAAATTTACTATAGAAAAGGCAATCCTCGGCGTATTTAAAATTTGCGACAGTAAAAAATTATTTTTTGAAAAATTTACTATAGAAAAGGCAATCCTCGGTGTATTTAAAAGTTGCGATAGTAAAAAATTATTTTTTGAAATATTTACTATAGAAAAGGCAATCCTCGGCGTATTTAAAATTTGCGACAGTAAAAAATTATTTTTTGAAAAATTTACTATAGAAAAGGCAATCCTCGGCGTATTTAAAATTTGCGACAGTAAAAAATTATTTTTTGAAAAATTTACTATAGAAAAGGCAATCCTCGGCGTATTTAAAATTTGCGACAGTAAAAAATTATTTTTTGATAAATTTACTATAGAAAAGGCAATCCTCGGAGTATTTAAAATTTGCGACAGTAAAAAATTATTTTTTGAAAAATTTACTATAGAAAAGGCAATCCTCGGCGTATTTAAAATTTGCGACAGTAAAAAATTATTTTTTGAAAAATTTACTATAGAAAAGGCAATCCTCGGCGTATTTAAAATTTGCGACAGTAAAAATTTATTTTTTGACAAATTCACTATAGGAAAGGCAATCCTCGGCGTATTAAAAATTTGCGACCGTAAAAAATAATTTTTTGATAAATTTACTATAGAAAAGTCAATCCTCGACGTATTTAAAATTTGCGACAGTAAAAAATTATTTTTTGAAAAATTTACTATAGAAAAAGCAATCCTCGGCGTATTTAAAATTTGCGACAGTAAAAAATTATTTTTTGAAAAATTTACTATAGAAAAGGCAATCCTCGGCGTATTTAAAATTTGCGACAGTAAAAAATTATTTTTGAAAAATTTACTATAGAAAAGGCAATCCTCGGCGTATTTAAAATTTGCGACAGTAAAAAATTATTTTTTGAAAAATTTACTATAGAAAAGGCAATCCTCGACGTATTTAAAATTTGCGACAGTAAAAAATTATTTTTTGATAAATTTACTATAGAAAAGGCAATCCTCGGCGTATTTAAAATTTGCGACAGTAAAAATTTATTTTTTGACAAATTCACTATAGGAAAGGCAATCCTCGGCGTATTAAAAATTTGCGCCCGTAAAAAATAATTTTTTGATAAATTTACTATAGAAAAGTCAATCCCCGACGTATTTAAAATTTGCGACAGTAAAAAATTATTTTTTGAAAAATTTACTATAGAAAAAGCAATCCTCGGCGTATTTAAAATTTGCGACAGTAAAAAATTATTTTTTGATAAATTTACTATAGAAAAGGCAATCCTCGGCGTATTTAAAATTTGCGACAGTAAAAAATTATTTTTGAAAAATTTACTATAGAAAAGGCAATCCTCGGCGTATTTAAAATTTGCGACAGTAAAAAATTATTTTTTGAAAAATTTACTATAGAAAAGGCAATCCTCGACGTATTTAAAATTTGCGACAGTAAAAAATTATGTTTTGAAAAATTTACTATAGAAAAGGCAATCCTCGGCGTATTTAAAATTTGCGACAGGAAAAAATTATTTTTTGAAAAATTTACTATAGAAAAGGCAATCCTCGGCGTATTTAAAATTTGCGACAGTAAAAAATTATTTTTTGAAAAATTTACTATAGAAAAGGCAATCCTCGGCGTATTTAAAATTTGCGACAGTAAAAAATTATTTTTTGAAAAATTTACTATAGAAAAGGCAATCCTCAGCGTATTTAAAATTTGCGACAGTAAAAAATTATTTTTTGAAAAATTTACTATAGAAAAGGCAATCCTCGGCGTATTTAAAATTTGCGACAGTAAAAAATTATTTTTAAAAAATTTACTATAGAAAAAGCAATCCTCGGCGTATTTAAAATTTGCGAGAGTAAAAAATTATTTTTTGAAAAATTTACTATAGAAAAGGCAATCCTCGGCGTATTTAAAATTTGCGACAGTAAAAAATTATTTTTTGAAAAATTTACTATAGAAAAGGCAATCCTCGGCGTATTTAAAATTTGCGACAGTAAAAAATTATTTTTTGAAAAATTTACTATAGAAAAGGCAATCCTCGGCGTATTTAAAATTTGCGGCAGTAAAAATTTATTTTTTGACAAATTCACTATAGGAAAATCAATCCTCGGCGTATTAGAAATTTGCGACCGTAAAAAATAATTTTTTGATAAATTTACTATAGAAAAGGCAATCCTCGGCGTATTTAAAATTTGCGACAGTAAAAAATTATTTTTTGAAAAATTTACTATAGAAAAGGCAATCCTCGACGTATTTAAAATTTGCGACAGTAAAAAATTATGTTTTGAAAAATTTACTATAGAAAAGGCAATCCTCGGCGTATTTAAAATTTGCGACAGTAAAAAATTATTTTTTGAAAAATTTACTATAGAAAAGGCAATCCTCGGTGTATTTAAAAGTTGCGATAGTAAAAAATTATTTTTTGAAATATTTACTATAGAAAAGGCAATCCTCGGCGTATTTAAAATTTGCGACAGTAAAAAATTATTTTTTGAAAAATTTACTATAGAAAAGGCAATCCTCGGCGTATTTAAAATTTGCGACAGTAAAAAATTATTTTTTGAAAAATTTACTATAGAAAAGGCAATCCTCGGCGTATTTAAAATTTGCGACAGTAAAAAATTATTTTTTGATAAATTTACTATAGAAAAGGCAATCCTCGGAGTATTTAAAATTTGCGACAGTAAAAAATTATTTTTTGAAAAATTTACTATAGAAAAGGCAATCCTCGGCGTATTTAAAATTTGCGACAGTAAAAAATTATTTTTTGAAAAATTTACTATAGAAAAGGCAATCCTCGGCGTATTTAAAATTTGCGACAGTAAAAATTTATTTTTTGACAAATTCACTATAGGAAAGGCAATCCTCGGCGTATTAAAAATTTGCGACCGTAAAAAATAATTTTTTGATAAATTTACTATAGAAAAGTCAATCCTCGACGTATTTAAAATTTGCGACAGTAAAAAATTATTTTTTGAAAAATTTACTATAGAAAAGGCAATCCTCGGAGTATTTAAAATTTGCGACAGTAAAAAATTATTTTTTGAAAAATTTACTATAGAAAAGGCAATCCTCGGCGTATTTAAAATTTGCGACAGTAAAAAATTATTTTTTGAAAAATTTACTATAGAAATGGCAATCCTCGGCGTATTTAAAATTTGCGACAGTAAAAAATTATTTTTTGAAAAATTTGCTATAGAAAAGGCAATCCTCGACGTATTTAAAATTTGCGACAGTAAAAAATTATGTTTTGAAAAATTTACTATAGAAAAGGCAATCCTCGGCGTATTTAAAATTTGCGACAGTAAAAAATTATTTTTTGAAAAATTTACTATAGAAAAGGCAATCCTCGGCGTATTTAAAATTTGCGGCAGTAAAAATTTATTTTTTGACAAATTCACTATAGGAAAAGCAATCCTCGGCGTATTAAAAATTTGCGACCGTAAAAAATAATTTTTTGATAAATTTACTATAGAAAAGTCAATCCTCGACGTATTTAAAATTTGCGACAATAAAAAATAATTTTTTGAAAAATTTACTATAGAAAAGGCAATCCTCGGCGTATTTAAAATTTGCGACAGTAAAAAATTATTTTTTGAAAAATTTACTATAGAAAAGGCAATCCTCGGCGTATTTAAAATTTGCGACAGTAAAAAATTATTTTTTGAAAAATTTACTATAGAAAAGGCAATCCTCGGCGTATTTAAAATTTGCGACAGTAAAAAATTATTTTTTGATAAATTCACTATAGAAAAGGCAATCCTCGGCGTATTTAAAATTTGCGACAGTAAAAAATTATTTTTTGAAAAATTTACTATAGAAAAGGCAATCCTCGGCGTATTTAAAATTTGCGACAGTAAAAATTTATTTTTTGACAAATTCACTATAGAAAAGGCAATCCTCGGCGTATTAAAAATTTGCGACCGTAAAAAATAATATTTTGAGAAATTTACTATAGAAAAGGCAATCCTCGGCGTATTTAAAATTTGCGACAGTAAAAATTTATTTTTTGACAAATTCACTATAGAAAAGGCAATCCTCGGCGTATTAAAAATTTGCGACCGTAAAAAATAATTTTTTGAGAAATTTATTATAGAAAAGGCAATCCTCGGCGTATTTAAAATTTGGGACAGTAAAAAATTATTTTTTGAAAAATTTACTATAGAAAAGGCAATCCTCGGTGTATTTAAAATTTGCGACAGTATGTCGTGTCCCCTGAGCAATCGATGAATAAAACTCGCGAATTACAAAAGTGAAACAATAAAAAACGCATGAAGTACCGTGAAACAATTTCTTTATTTATCCACACTTGACCTATCTTAATATTTTAAAAGTACTCCGAACCGAACTGTAACTTGATATCCAAAACAAAGCTAACTCGCGACTGAACAATTAACGGCACTCGCCAGACCAGTCATTGGTCTTTTATGCCCCGATATTCGGAAGTACTTTCTTTGCTCACAACGCGGATGTAAACAAACGACAACAACCTTGTCGTTTGTTCTACCGGTTGCAGTACCTGAGTTGCTTAGTAGTAAACAATCGCCTTACATAATAATTACCATGCGAGGTTAATTATTATTGTAATCGTCGATTGCTCCACTAAGCGCTCATCGCAGCCAGCTGTTGGGCTAATCAGCAAAACAACCGACAGTTGCAGAACAATACCATGCGAGGTTATTGTTTAGCAATTGCTGATTATTTCGCTGTAATACCTTTGGCTGCTGGAAGAATCTTCCATATATTGGGCCATCACATCCCTCCCCCCTTGGAAAAACTAGTTTCCGCAGGGAACTAGATCTGGAGAGTGCAACAGTCTTAATTAAAAACATTTTTTAATCTTCGTTCGGTTCAGATTCTTTACATTATTTCATTACATTTCTGTACATTACATTTTTACATCTTTCGAAATTTTCTTATGTCCTTTTTCTAACATTGTTTGCTTTCACATCATTTCACATTTCTCTTTTTAATATTTAATTTTTCTTTCACCATTTATTTCTTCCTTAATATTCTTTCCTATGTTCTTTTCACAATACACTTTTTTTTGCTTTCTGTATTCTATGTTTTTATTTTTTCACATTTTACTTTCTTTTATTACTTCTCACATTCAATTTTATTTCTATATTTCTTTAATTTATTTAACATTTTTTCTTTCTCATTTTAGTATCTCTATTTTCTTCTCATTATACTTTATTAAAATTTCATGACTAATAAAAAAAAATCTTAATTAATTCACATGCACTTTAATATATAATCTTACTTATTTCTTATCCAATGTTTAATTTCTTTATTATTTATTGACTAATTAACAAAAAAAATTATAATTACATGTTCACGTATTTGTACATTTTTCTGTATTATGCTTGTTATACATTTTTCCCCTTTTTTTTTACAGTTTTAAATTATATACATTAAATTTTCTATTTCAATTTTCATTTTTTTTTTACAGTTTTAGTTTACAAGATAGTAAGCTCTACTTTAACTCGTTATCAAAAAAATAAACATTAATTATACATACATAATACGAAAACTAATCCTACAGTGGTTATCTTACTTATTCCAGCTGCACCAGCTGTTTCCCTACGATCGTGGGTAAGTTTACAGTCGGCATGGAGGCTGTTGTTGGCACTATGACCTGTATATCCTCCGAATCTTCGCTGGGTTGTTTTTCCTTCGGAGTCTGGACTGTTTTCTTCGGGGTCTGGACTGTTTGCTTCGGGGTCTAGACTGCTTGGATTTGTCTCCGAGTGAAAGGTATTATCGACAATTGCTTGGATCGTGCTGCTACTTGCTTCCCCTTCCAGCGTTTAAGGTAGATCAGTACTCCTACTGCTAGTGCTAGGCTGGCGATACTTATTAAACCCGTCACCGATGTAGCGGCCATGTACATTACGTGAGGATGATGTTGTTGCCTGTAGATCTCCTCTTCCTTGACAGCGCCCTGCATCTTTTGAATTTCTCTTTCATGGTCTCTCCAGGCCTGGTTGAAGTCATCTGCAGCTAGAAGCTGTATGTTGCTGGTTCCCGATTGTCACTTCTGCCTTCCGAGATACTGGTTCCGCCTTGAAACTGTCCAAGATGGTAGTTCTGAATGGGTTGGCTGCCACAGAGTTATGTTACGTCGGGCGTCGTCATCAGATGTAATTAGAAGATCCCCATTTGTAGATGACAGTGCTCCTCTAGCGTTAATACCCCTGTAGATGACAACTCGCCGATGGATGTGGGAGAATCACGACAATTTACTTCCAATTTGGTGGTTCCAGACATCATGAACAACCAATAATTTCTAGTCATCATCCGGACTAGGCTGTTCCATTTCGGAATAGTTCTTTCTTTGCAAGCTTTGGCGTTGACGTTGAAGCTGCGGAAAAGATTCAGCACACAGCTGTCGCCAATGGCTGTAACAGTTGGTCCTAATTGTGGACATAAGAGGCGTGAATTATCCTCGAGGGTTGTCAACCGCTTGCAGTTTCCAAATTGTTTCTCGTCTAACAGGATGTACTGACGTTCGTGGTTATTAGCTGCCACAAACTCAGAAACCCAGATCATAAATACGGTAATCTTCATCATCTACTGCTGTAGGAATTGTATATACTTTATAAATATCAAAGGCTATTCTTTGTGGCTGGGGAATATCTATTCGAACTAGAATATTCTGTCGCCTCTGAATTGACGTTATCTTGGCTATCTGAGCGAGTAATTGAAAATTCAGGAATTCTTCAGCCAAATCAAATTGCCGTGTAGCATTTCTTATAATATCTGTCATCTCTCGAGCGTGGATTATTAGTGGGTGTAGCTTTCCCACGCTCAATGAGACCAGAATGCTTGCATACGTTTCTTGCACCTCGCTTATCTCCCGCAACTGTAGAGTCAATAGTGTCAGCATCTCATTTAACTCCACCCTTTGCTGCAGCAATGCTATTTCCCCCACTTGATTATTTTGTGCAGTAACAATGGCTGTCATCTTTTGTCTCAGTTCTTCGCGCTCTGCTGCGGCTCTGACTCGTGATGCGTTGCTAAGTTCGAAAGTGGATTTAATAACCGTAGCCTGTTCTTGGAGTAACGTGAAGGTACGATTCTCCTTTCTGTGAGCTCATCCAGTTCCGCATAGATGTTCTCGGAGTCTGTGTGGTCCATCGTTCCAAAAAGAGTTTTCGATAATGAACCTATTCCATCGAAAAATGATCGCCTTACTCGCTGCGATGGTTCTGAATGGGTGTGATGCGACAATTCTTCATTTCGACGCTCAATCTTTGATGTCCAGCTTTTAATCTCCTTAACAGCTATCGTGCATCTAGTTTTGATATCAGTATGGATGTTCTCGCAGAGCTGTGCAACCAGGCTGCTACAATTATCTGCGAAACTCAATTCCTCCGAAAAGTCCGGTACCTGCAGCTGTGATAGTATGGTCCAGTGCTTTGTGTAGAAGTTGGCTTTCCCCAGGTTTTCAAACAGCACTCCTGATAATGCGACTGGCCGAATGCTGTAGCCTGAATTCTCCGCGAATAAATTAATATTGATGTTAGTAGGGTTGCTACAATTAATCCTATTTTGTTAGTTAACATACTTAAAGCTTTTTTTTTTTTTTTTTAAAGACTTATTTTCTTCTCAACTTCTTTATTGCCTTAACTACTTACTTGGACGAATATCTTTAATTTATTCTTTCATATACTATACAAACAATAATTCCTTTATTTCTATATTCTAATTCCCCTATTGTCTTAACTACTGCTGAAAAGGAAAAACAATAATATATGTTTTATACCTGATACTCCTCTTCTCTCGTTCCGTCTCTTGGATTCCTTAACCTTGTAGAACAGGTTCCTTATTATCGGTCCTCAAGCCCTGACCTTCCCTTGCTGAATGGTATTTTGGAATTTTTAGGCTGTCTGCAATATGAAAAGAGGTGAGTTATTATTAAAATATTGGTATGGACGCATTATTCTTCGAACTTCCTCAAACGGTTTGTATGTACCCGCTTGAGTCTGTTCCCTTGAAGTATGGTCACGTTTTCAGGACTATGAACATATATTACTTCATAGGGCCCCTTAAAAATAGACGACAACTTTCCCGCACGAGCTGCATCTCTAAGCAATACCTTTTCGCCGACATGAATTACTACAGCATTTGCCGATTTATCATAATGTTTTTTGGCTAGAGACTTACCTCGGAGCAAATTATCTCTTGCCAACTTGAGCGCTTTCTGCAATTTGAACCGTAATACTGCGTGATATCTATCAGCGTTGTATATTGGTTCAGGTTTGCGTTGTAGGCTGCTCGGAACTTCTGATATGAACCCAAACAGGGTTTCCATTGGCGTAAGTTTGGTCCCCGAATGCACAGTATTATTGTACGCATGTGCTGCTGTGCGTAGAAATCCATCCCAATTTCTCGGGTCCTCATCAACGAAGCTCCTTAAATAATTGGCTAAGGTGGAATGCTGTCGCTCCACCGCATTTGATTGGGGGTGATAGGCAGTAGTCTGCAACTTTTTTATCCTTAGCATTTTGCACAGAGATTTTATGACTTCACCAGTAAAATTGGCTCCTTGATCAGTCACCAATTGCTTTGGCAACGTATATCGGCTAAGTATTTGCTCGAATAACGCCCCCGCTACCGTATTCGATTCCTGATCAGGTATCGCTACGAAATCAACAAACCGAGTTAAGTCATCCATCATTGACAAAATGTATTTGTTACCAGAGTGGCTTACAGGTAATGGTCCTACCAAGTCGATGTAAATCTTATCGAACGGCTTTTCGGAGACTTCCGTTACGACTAGTGGCATTTTAATAGCCTTACATTGTTTATTCTTCTGACATTTCGAGCATCGCCTGATATAGGTGGCAATATCAGCCTTCATCCCCTTCCACCGGTAGAAGCGTTTTATCCTTTCAAAGGTCTTATTCCTTCCGAAATGCCCCCCAAATCGAGAGTCATGATAATCTTTTAATATTACCTTGATCTCTTCGGGATCAGTAACGTATTGTGGTGTTTGACTGCCTTGCAGCCTTCTTGACGTAATCGGAGTTTCATCGACGTCCTCCCAGTCCTCCTCAGACTCTGGCAGATCCTCACTTGCATCGAGTTTTTTCTTCTGAGCTTGTAAGCGTGTGACTGCTAAGCAAGGGTATTCTTTACCTCCATCAGTTCCTGTTTTTGCTTCCTCTCGGGGTATTCTGCTCAGCGC
The DNA here is from genome assembly GCA_963924295.1 of Dioctria rufipes. Taxonomy (NCBI): domain Eukaryota; kingdom Metazoa; phylum Arthropoda; class Insecta; order Diptera; family Asilidae; genus Dioctria; species Dioctria rufipes. The sequence goes on from CAWUPM010001290.1 coordinate 106,343, forward strand.
ATCCGCATTGCCATTCTCCTTTCCTTTTTGGTAAACAATTTCAAAATCGTATTCCGACAACTTATGATGGAACCTTACCATACGTGATGTTGTATCCTTTACCTTGAATACACCTCTGAGTGGCTGGTGGTCCGTTTTAATTTTGAAATGTCTACCCAAGAGATAGCATTTGTAATTGCGTACCGCCCACACTATAGCCAACATTTCGCGTTCTGTGGTCGAGTAATTTCTTTCCGCTTGATTTAGCGTGCGACTGGCGTAGCTAACAGGTTTACCTTCCTGTTCTAACACAGCTCCTAGAGATTCCCCACTGGCATCCGTAATTAATGTAAATTCCTTCGTAAAGTCAGGATAAGCTAGCAATGGAGGTGTAGTGAGAGCCTTTTTAATCAGGGCGAATGACTCATCACACTTGGGTCCCCAATTGAACTTTATTTTTTTTCTTAATAAATAATTAATTGGAGCCATGATTTCCGAGAAGCTAGGAACGAATTTCCGGTAATAATTAGCTAACCCTAGGAAAGATTGAACCTGTCTCACCGTCTTTGGTCGCGGAAAGCTCTGTACAACTTCCACCAAACGTTGATCTGGCTTTACTCCTTGTTCCGAGCATACATGGCCCAGATACACCACTTCTTTTTTCAGAAACTGGCATTTAGAGGGTTGCAGCTTTAAATTATGACCCCGAAAACGTTGAAATACTTGCCTCAACTTATTGTTGTGTTCATCTAAGTTTTTTGCAAATATAACGACATCATCGAGATACACGAAACATTTTATTCCCTGTAACCCTGTTAATATTCCGTTTAGGAGCGACTGAAAAAATGGAGGCGCAGTTTTTAGCCCAAACGGCAATCGTTTATACTGAAAATGATTGAAATTAGTGCTAAAAGCGGTTTTTTCTCTATCTTCTGGATCAATTAATACTTGATGATACCCGTTAGCTAAATCTAACGTGGAAAAGTACCTGGAATGACCCAGCCGATCCAAAATGTCTTCAATTCGCGGAAGTGGATACGAAAATGGAATGCAAACCTTGTTTAGTTCCCGGAAATCTACGCACAACCTATACTTGCGGTTACCAGATTCGTCAGTTCCCTTCTTGGGAATCAGCAGGACTGGAAAGTTAAACGGACTATCACTAGGCTCTATGATATCCTCCTCTAACAGTTTTTCAAGTTGCTTCTTACATTCTTCTCTGTGAGCTTCCGGCATGCGGTACTGCTTCCTATGAATGGGTCCTGTGTTAGCGATTAAAGGTAGTTTGAAGGTTTTCGTTGGAGTGTAGGTCAATTTGTCTCCTGGCAAATGAAAAATATCACTATATTCGTAACAAATTTGAGTCACGGACTCTTTTTCCTCTGAATTTAGGTCTTCTCCTAGTATTAGTGATTGTTTCATTAGTTTAAGCCGTTGCTGACTGAGATTGTACTCCAGTCGACCTTCTCCTATAGGCTGCACAGAGTACTTACTTAGGTTCTCCAGCTTAGGTCTGAAATTCTTTATTTCAACTGCCTCAGTTCTAGCGTTGATTATTCCAACAAATGCTTGTCCATTCTTAGGGCTGATTAGGGTATTACTACAGTACACGCCGGGACATATTTCTTCTGCCACACACACCATCTCATCCTCGCTTGTAACTTGGATGCTTATCAGCTGCTCCGTCCTTGGCTCCATTCGTATTATGGATTCCTTGAGCTCTCCGGCTCTTGGAGGTGAAGCTATCTTATCCCCTTTTAGATGCAGGCTATCTTCGATACTTAAGACTTCTGCATAGGCCGTGGTTTGGAAAGTTTCGAGCCCGATTTCCGTGCGAGGACTTCTTGACTCTTTCTCTTTATCACGTACTAGCTTCTTGCCCCACATATCATCTGGAAACCTCACGAATGTTTCTGAAAGAGGAGAATTGTTTTCCTGAGCTACTCCTGTGCGAAGGGATGCCTTCAAGATTTTTCTCCTCTTTTTCCTTCTGCGGAATGTGCGCCGTGTATCAGACAGCAACGAGGATGTCTTGAGAATATCAAACCTAACTTCCTTGCGAGGATTATTTGGTTCCTTCTCTTTTCCACTTGCTACATTTGCCTTTGGACTCTCAGCTTGATCCGCTCTTGTGTTAAAAGCTGCGGTCAAGGTATTTTCCTCCGCTTGTCCCTCTTCCACTGACTCTGCTAGTGTCTGCTTTGTATCCATCATATCTTCCTTCTGTGATTTCGTTTGCGGGCTCTCTAGTTCGGGTGTTTCTCTTCCTTTATTAATACTTACCTCAGTCAAGTACCTTTGTATGCTATTTGACACTTCACTTGTTTTGGCGACAACATCTTTTAATGCTGTTATTCTATCTTTAAGCCGAATCTTAATATCACTTGGGTTAGGCACTTCTTCAAAATTAGGTTTACCTGGGCTTCCCTGTGTACACCATTTCAGCCCTATGACTTCAACTTTTTCTTTCCCTGTGATGGAACCAAAGAGCGGTTCTCTGTCCTTGCTCTTATCTATAGGTCGTATTGACAATCTCTTATTTATACAGTCAATGACAGCTCTATCTCTGAGAAATTCAATACCCAGTATTCCATCAGCTCCGATTGAGTCCGTGTCATATATGGCGTTAAATTCGCAAGTCTGTTCAACTTCACCCATTCGTAGCTTGGCTGTACATGTTCCGATTGAGCTTCTTTGTGCCCCAAACAACCCTCCTATTTTGATTTTTTGTAATGTTTGTATAGGCGTAGTTCCCTTGATACGATTTACCTTAATCACATTGCACGTTGCCCCTGTGTCAACCAATAACACCAATTTACCCTTTATACCTATATCCGATTCTACAGTAATTATACAATTATTAAATAAACTTAGTTCTATTTCACTGGCTACATCCTGTGGGACTTTCGTTGTCTCTACTTTTGTTAGTTGAAGGCAGCTGCGGTAAAAGTCCCCAGCTGCCGATCCCCGTTTCCCTGATCGGCAATATATTTTTTCACACAAATCTCTGTATAATGATCAGAGGTTTTACAGAATTGGCAATAGAGAACTACAGCCTCTGCCTGACCTACTCCCGGGCTGCTAACATGTGTATCCATAAACCTTACCTGTTGTTTCCCACACTCTGTCGCCTCGTGTCCATATATCCGACATCTTATACAATAAGGGGACGGCCTTCTCTCTGTACATTCCTTCGCAATATGCCCCTGCCTCCCGCACTGGAAGCACTTGATATTTCTGGGTTGCTTTAGCTGGGCAGAGGGGTTCCTGAACATCCCTGACGAAGCTGGCCCATGTCTTGGTGGGGTTGCTGTCCGTTTGTTCTCGTCTTTGTCAACTCTGCCCGTACTCCAACTGTTCGGTGGACTTCTTCTAATGCCTTCCCCGTTATAGTTAAGCATTCCTGGTTCTCTAACCTGTAGTCGCCTGGCGTCTCTCTCGAAGTAATCTGCCTCCTCCCGTGCTTCGTCCAAAGATTGAAATTTTCGGCCTGTTAGGTATACTTGCGTAGTCCGGTTCATCACGCCTGCTTTGAACGTGGCTACTGCATCAGCCTCCAACTCTGAAATCAAACCCCCGTCTTTACCTGGATACTTAGCTGAAACTGCCGTTTTAATTTGATTCAACAAATCCTTCAATCTGTCCGCATATTCCCTAATGTCGTCTCCGGGTCTTTGTCTGCATGCTATCATTTCCGTTCTCAATTCACTGTAAGACTTTTTAGGCATATAAGCAGTTTTAATGATCTGCTGCAATGCTGCAAAATCTTTTGGCTCCTCTGAACTTACCAGATAGTATGCATCGTCCATCAACCGATATCTTACACATTTCATGAAGATATCTTGTTCTTCGGCCTTAAGACGATCGTAAAGATCTTTGCAGCAGTTTAGGAAGCGGTGCACTTCCTTTGCTAGCTTTGGCGACCTTTCCCCCGAAAACATTGGGACATATTTGGACACCATATCCATGATTTTGTCATGCGAATCAACCATGTTGTCTTGTTGTCTGTGTGATGTTGATTTTTCCGTACGACTCTCTATGTTCTTATTCGGCCTTTGATCTGCAACTGACTTGGGTGTTGAATACTGGCTTTTAGCTGTCTTAACACTTCCACTTTGCTTTGTCTCCCAGAATAACAGCCTTCTTCGTCCACAACTTTTCTGTGACTCAGCGCCTTTTTCCTTTTCCTGTGTATTTGGACCAAGTTCTATTTCCTTCTCTAATTCTTCTGATAAGTTCTCTGCTTCTAGCAACTGCTGTTTCAGAACTTTTACTTGCTTTATTAGAGCCTGATTTTCCTTTTGGCCTTCTTCTACTGCTTGTTCCAACGAATTCTCTCCTTTGTGGATAACGTCGAAAGTAGCTGTAACTAATAAATCAAGTGCCTCCCCCGTAGTACTTGTCCGGGTGCAAGTTTTGAGTTCTTCGAGTACAGCTTCTAATTCCTCACTTGGCAATCGCTTCTTAAGTTCAGATGTTAGGCGTTCTCCGATATATTGCCAGTCTTGTTCATACCCTTTTAATTTATCTTGGCACTCTTTCAACTCTTGTGATTTATTTTCCAATTTTTCCTCCTGTTCTCGAAATCGCAAAAGTTCTTCTCTCGTCAGGACGTTGCTTCTCCCTACTGACATCTACACTAATGAATCACAAGATTTCCTAATGTATTGTCACTTCACTCTTCAATGTCACTTCTCGCAGACTAAACCAATTACTTTAAACCCGAACCGCCAAAACTTTTGTATTTTTGGAACTTTTACTGTGCAACAAGTACTCTCCTATGAGCACCTTACACGAAAATATTCCAGGGCACGGCACGTTTGTTGTATGTACGTGTATGTATAACCGGTTGGAATTGCTAAATTATAATGTTAAATAAATGGCGAAGCCAAATGAGGCTTTGCACCAATTTAATTAACGTACAAGTTGTTGTTAAATAAATGGCGAAGCCAAATAAGGCTTTGCACCTATTTAATCAACGTACAACTTGTTTAAGAAAAATTATTTCCTGATTTTCATGAATAACACTCAACACAATGTTAAATAAATGGCGAAGCCAAATGAGGCTTTGCACCAATTTAATTAACGTACAAGTTGTTGTTAAATAAATGGCGAAGCCAAATAAGGCTTTGCACCTATTTAATCAACGTACAACTTGTTTAAGAAAAATTATTTCCTGATTTTCATGAATAACACTCAACACTTAATCTAGCACTTCTTAAATTAAGCCTGAAAAGTAAAATAATTAATTTATTGTAATATCTGAAAAATAAATTTATCGAGAAAAAAAAAATTTCGACAATTTTAAAAAATTTAAAAAAACAGAAAATTAACCATGAAAAAACAAAAACAACACAACAGCAAGAAATTCTCAAATTTCTTACCTAAGTTTACCGGCTGCGCCAATTGTCGTGCCCCCTGAGCAATCGATGAATAAAACTCGCGAATTACAAAAGTGAAACAATAAAAAACGCATGAAGTACCGTGAAACAATTTCTTTATTTATCCACACTTGACCTATCTTAATATTTTAAAAGTACTCCGAACCGAACTGTAACTTGATATCCAAAACAAAGCTAACTCGCGACTGAACAATTAACGGCACTCGCCAGACCAGTCATTGGTCTTTTATGCCCCGATATTCGGAAGTACTTTCTTTGCTCACAACGCGGATGTAAACAAACGACAACAACCTTGTCGTTTGTTCTACCGGTTGCAGTACCTGAGTTGCTTAGTAGTAAACAATCGCCTTACATAATAATTACCATGCGAGGTTAATTATTATTGTAATCGTCGATTGCTCCACTAAGCGCTCATCGCAGCCAGCTGTTGGGCTAATCAGCAAAACAACCGACAGTTGCAGAACAATACCATGCGAGGTTATTGTTTAGCAATTGCTGATTATTTCGCTGTAATACCTTTGGCTGCTGGAAGAATCTTCCGTATATTGGGCCATCACAAGTAAAAAATTATTTTTTGAAAAATTTACTATAGAAAAGGCAATCCTCGGCGTATTTAAAATTTGCGACAGTAAAAAATTATTTTTTGAAAAATTTACTATAGAAAAGGCAATCCTCGGCGTATTTAAAATTTGCGACAGTAAAAAATTATTTTTTGAAAAATTTACTATAGAAAAGGCAATCCTCGGCGTATTTAAAATTTGCGACAGAAAAAATTATTTTTTGAAAAATTTACTATGGAAAAGGCAATCCTCGGCGTATTTAAAATTTGCGACAGTAAAAAATAATTTTTTGATAAATTCACTATAGAAAAGGCAATCCTCGGCGTATTTAAAATTTGCGACAGTAAAAAATTATTTTTTGAAAAATTTACTATAGAAAAGGCAATCCTCGGCGTATTTAAAATTTGCAACAGTAAAAATTTATTTTTTGACAAATTCACTATAGAAAAGGCAATCCTCGGCGTATTAAAAATTTGCGACCGTAAAAAATAATTTTTTGAGAAATTTACTATAGAAAAGGCAATCCTCGGCGTATTTAAAATTTGCGACAGTTAAAAATTATTTTTTGAAAAATTTACTATAGAAAAGGCAATCCTCGGTGTATTTAAAATTTGCGACAGTAAAAAATTATTTTTTGAAAAATTTACTATAGAAAAGGCAATCCGCGGCGTATTTAAAATTTGCGACAGTAAAAAATTATTTTTTGAAAAATTTACTATAGAAAAGGCAATCCTCGGCGTATTTAAAATTTGCGACAGTAAAAAATTATTTTTTGAAAAATTTATTATAGAAAAGGCAATCCTCGGCGTATTTAAAATTTGCGACAGTAAAAAATTATTTTTTGATAAATTTACTATAGAAAAGGCAATCCTCGGCGTATTTAAAATTTGCGACAGTAAAAATTTATTTTTTGACAAATTCACTATAGAAAAGGCAATCCACGGCGTATTAAAAATTTGCGACCGTAAAAAATAATTTTTTGAGAAATTTACTATAGAAAAGGCAATCCTCGACGTATTTAAAATTTGCGACACTAAAAAATTATTTTTTGAAAAATTTACTATAGAAAAGGCAATCCTCGGCGTATTTAAAATTTGCGGCAGTAAAAATTTATTTTTTGACAAATTCACTATAGGAAAAGCAATCCTCGGCATATTAAAAATTTGCGACTGTAAAAAATAATTTTTTGATAAATTTACTATAGAAAAGTCAATCCTCGACGTATTTAAAATTTGCGACAATAAAAAATTAGTTTTTGAAAACTTTACTACAGAAAAGGCAATCCTCGGCGTGTTTAAAATTTGCGACAGTAAAAAATTATTTTTTGAAAAATTTACTATAGAAAAGGCAATCCTCGGCGTATTTAAAATTTGCGACAGTAAAAAATTATTTTTTGAAAAATTTACTATAGAAAAGGCAATCCTCGGCGTATTTAAAATTTGCGACAGTAAAAAATTATTTTTTGAAAAATTTACTATAGAAAAGGCAATCCTCGGCGTATTTAAAATTTGCGACAGTAAAAAATTATTTTTTGAAAAATTTACTATAGAAAAGGCAATCCTCGACGTATTTAAAATTTGCGACAGTAAAAAATTATTTTTTGAAAAATTTACTATAGAAAAGGCAATCCTCGGCGTATTTAAAATTTGCGACAGTAAAAAATTATTTTTTGAAAAATTTACTATAGAAAAGGCAATCCTCGGTGTATTTAAAATTTGCGACAGTAAAAAATTATTTTTTGAAAAATTTACTATAGAAAAGGCAATCCCCGGCGTATTTAAAATTTGCGACAGTAAAAAATTATTTTTTGAAAAATATACTATAGAAAAGGCAATCCTCGGCGTATTTAAAATTTGCGACAGTAAAAAATTATTTTTTGAAAAATTTACTATAGAAAAGGCAATCCTCGGCGTATTTAAAATTTGCGACAGTAAAAAATTATTTTTTGAAAAATTTACTATAGAAAAGGCAATCCTCGGCGTATTTAAAATTTGCGACAGTAAAAAATTGTTTTCTGAAAAATTTACTATAGAAAAGGCAATCCTCGGTGTATTTAAAATTTGCGACAGTAAAAAATTATTTTTTGAAAAATTTACTATAGAAAAGGCAATCCTCGGCGTATTTAAAATTTGCGACAGTAAAAAATTATTTTTTGAAAAATTTACTATAGAAAAGGCAATCCTCGGCGTATTTAATATTTGCGACAGTAAAAAATTATTTTTTGAAAAATTTACTATAGAAAAGGCAATCCTCGGCGTATTTAAAATTTGCGACAGTAAAAAATTATTTTTTGAAAAATTTACTATAGAAAAGGCAATCCTCGACGTATTTAAAATTTGCGACAGTAAAAAATTATTTTTTGAAAAATTTACTATAGAAAAGGCAATCCTCGGCGTATTTAAAATTTGCGACAGTAAAAAATTATTTTTTGAAAAATTTACTATAGAAAAGGCAATCCTCGGCGTATTTAAAATTTGCGACAGTAAAAAATTATTTTTTGAAAAATTTACTATAGAAAAGGCAATCCTCGACGTATTTAAAATTTGCGACAGTAAAAAAGTATTTTTTGAAAAATTTACTATAGAAAAGGCAATCCTCGACGTATTTAAAATTTGCGACAGTAAAAAATTATTTTTTGAAAAATTTACTATAGAAAAGGCAATCCTCGGCGTATTTAAAATTTGCGACAGTAAAAAATTATTTTTTGAAAAATTTACTATAGAAAAGGCAATCCTCGGTGTATTTAAAATTTGCGACAGTAAAAAATTATTTTTTGAAAAATTTACTATAGAAAAGGCAATCCTCGGCGTATTTAAAATTTGCGACAGTAAAAAATTATTTTTTGAAAAATTTACTACAGAAAAGGCAATCCTCGACGTATTTAAAATTTGCGACAGTAAAAAATTATTTTTTGAAAAATTTACTATAGAAAAGGCAATCCTCGACGTATTTAAAATTTGCGACAGTAAAAAATTATTTTTTGAAAAATTTACTATAGAAAAGGCAATCCTCGGCGTATTTAAAATTTGCGACAGTAAAAAATTATTTTTTGAAAAATTTACTATAGAAAAGGCAACCCTCGGCGTATTTAAAATTTGCGACAGTAAAAAATTATTTTTTGAAAAATTTACTATAGAAAAGGCAATCCTCGGCGTATTTAAAATTTGCGACAGTAAAAAATTATTTTTTGAAAAATTTACTATAGAAAAGGCAATCCTCGGCGTATTTAAAATTTGCGACAGTAAAAAATTATTTTTTGAAAAATTTACTATAGAAAAGGCAATCCTCGGTGTATTTAAAATTTGCGACAGTAAAAAATTATTTTTTGAAAAATTTACTATAGAAAAGGCAATCCTCGGCGTATTTAAAATTTGCGACAGTAAAAAATTATTTTTTGAAAAATTTACTATAGAAAAGGCAATCCTCGACGTATTTAAAATTTGCGACAGTAAAAAATTATTTTTTGAAAAATTTACTATAGAAAAGGCAATCCTCGGCGTATTTAAAATTTGTGACAGTAAAAAATTATTTTTTGAAAAATTTACTATAGAAAAGGCAATCCTCGGCGTATTTAAAATTTGCGACAGTAAAAAATTATTTTTTGATAAATTTACTATAGAAAAGGCAATCCTCGGCGTATTTAAAATTTGCGACAGTAAAAATTTATTTTTTGACAAATTTACTATAGAAAAGGCAATCCTCGGCGTATTTAAAATTTGCGACAGTAAAAATTATTTTTTGAAAAATTTACTATAGAAAAGGCAATCCTCGGCGTATTTAAAATTTGCGACAGTAAAAAATTATTTTTTGAAAAATTTACTATAGAAAAGGCAATCCTCGGCGTATTTAAAATTTGCGACAGTAAAAAATTGTTTTTTGAAAAATTTACTATAGAAAAGGCAATCCTCGGTGTATTTAAAATTTGCGACAGTAAAAAATTATTTTTTAAAAAATTTACTATAGAAAAGGCAATCCTCGGCGTATTTAAAATTTGCGACAGTAAAAAATTATTTTTTGAAAAATTTACTATAGAAAAGGCAATCCTCGACGTATTTAAAATTTGCGACAGTAAAAAATTATTTTTTGAAAAATTTACTATAGAAAAGGCAATCCTCGGCGTATTTAAAATTTGCGACAGTAAAAAATTATTTTTTGAAAAATTTACTATAGAAAAGGCAATCCTCGGCGTATTTAAAATTTGCGACAGTAAAAAATTATTTTTTGAAAAATTTACTATAGAAAAGGCAATCCTCGGCGTATTTAAAATTTGCGACAGTAAAAAATTATTTTTTGAAAAATTTACTATAGAAAAGGCAATCCTCGACGTATTTAAAATTTGCGACAGTAAAAAATTATTTTTTGAAAAATTTACTATAGAAAAGGCAATCCTCGGCGTATTTAAAATTTGCGACAGTAAAAAATTATTTTTTGAAAAATTTACTATAGAAAAGGCAATCCTCGGTGTATTTAAAATTTGCGACAGTAAAAAATTATTTTTTGAAAAATTTACTATAGAAAAGGCAATCCTCGGCGTATTTAAAATTTGCGACAGTAAAAAATTATTTTTTGAAAAATTTACTATAGAAAAGGCAATCCTCGACGTATTTAAAATTTGCGACAGTAAAAAATTATTTTTTGAAAAATTTACTATAGAAAAGGCAATCCTCGACGTATTTAAAATTTGCGACAGTAAAAAATTATTTTTTGAAAAATTTACTATAGAAAAGGCAATCCTCGGCGTATTTAAAATTTGCGACAGTAAAAAATTATTTTTTGAAAAATTTACCATAGAAAAGGCAATCCTCGGTGTATTTAAAATTTGCGACAGTAAAAAATTATTTTTTGAAAAATTTACTATAGAAAAGGCAATCCTCGGCGTATTTAAAATTTGCGACAGTAAAAAATTATATTTTGAAAAATTTACTATAGAAAAGGCAATCCTCGACGTATTTAAAATTTGCGACAGTAAAAAATTATTTTTTGAAAAATTTACTATAGAAAAGGCAATCCTCGACGTATTTAAAATTTGCGACAGTAAAAAATTATTTTTTGAAAAATTTACTATAGAAAAGGCAATCCTCGGCGTATTTAAAATTTGCGACAGTAAAAAATTATTTTTTGAAAAATTTACTATAGAAAAGGCAATCCTCGGCGTATTTAAAATTTGCGACAGTAAAAAATTATTTTTTGAAAAATCTACTATAGAAAAGGCAATCCTCGGCGTATTTAAAATTTGCGACAGTAAAAAATTATTTTTTGAAAAATTTACTATAGAAAAGGCAATCCTCGGCGTATTTAAAATTTGCGACAGTAAAAAATTATTTTTTGAAAAATTTACTATAGAAAAGGCAATCCTCGGTGTATTTAAAATTTGCGACAGTAAAAAATTATTTTTTGAAAAATTTACTATAGAAAAGGCAATCCTCGGCGTATTTAAAATTTGCGACAGTAAAAAATTATTTTTTGAAAAATTTACTATAGAAAAGGCAATCCTCGACGTATTTAAAATTTGCGACAGTAAAAAATTATTTTTTGAAAAATTTACTATAGAAAAGGCAATCCTCGGCGTATTTAAAATTTGCGACAGTAAAAAATTATTTTTTGAAAAATTTACTATAGAAAAGGCAATCCTCGGCGTATTTAAAATTTGCGACAGTAAAAAATTATTTTTTGAAAAATTTACTATAGAAAAGGCAATCCTCGGCGTATTTAAAATTTGCGAGAGTAAAAAATTATTTTTTGAAAAATTTACTATAGAAAAGGCAATCCTCGGCGTATTTAAAATTTGCGACAGTAAAAAATTATTTTTTGAAAAATTTACTATAGAAAAGGCAATCCTCGGTGTATTTAAAATTTGCGACAGTAAAAAATTATTTTTTGAAAAATTTACTATAGAAAAGGCAATCCTCGGCGTATTTAAAATTTGCGACAGTAAAAAATTATTTTTTAAAAAATTTACTATAGAAAAGGCAATCCTCGGCGTATTTAAAATTTGCGAGAGTAAAAAATTATTTTTTGAAAAATTTACTATAGAAAAGGCAATCCTCGGCGTATTTAAAATTTGCGACAGTAAAAAATTATTTTTTGAAAAATTTACTATAGAAAAGGCAATCCTCGGCGTATTTAAAATTTGCGACAGTAAAAAATTATTTTTTGAAAAATTTACTATAGAAAAGGCAATCCTCGGCGTATTTAAAATTTGCGAGAGTAAAAAATTATTTTTTGAAAAATTTACTATAGAAAAGGCAATCCTCGGCGTATTTAAAATTTGCGACAGTAAAAAATTATTTTTTGAAAAATTTACTATAGAAAAGGCAATCCTCGGCGTATTTAAAATTTGCGACAGTAAAAAATTATTTTTTGAAAAATTTACTATAGAAAAGGCAATCCTCGGCGTATTTAAAATTTGCGACAGTAAAAAATTATTTTTTGAAAAATTTACTATAGAAAAGGCAATCCTCGGTGTATTTAAAATTTGCGACAGTAAAAAATTATTTTTTGAAAAATTTACTATAGAAAAGGCAATCCTCGGCGTATTTAAAATTTGCGACAGTAAAAAATTATTTTTTGAAAAATTTACTATAGAAAAGGCAATCCTCGACGTATTTAAAATTTGCGACAGTAAAAAATTATTTTTTGAAAAATTTACTATAGAAAAGGCAATCCTCGGCGTATTTAAAATTTGCGACAGTAAAAAATTATTTTTTGAAAAATTTACTATAGAAAAGGCAATCCTCGGTGTATTTAAAATTTGCGACAGTAAAAAATTATTTTTTGAAAAATTTACTATAGAAAAGGCAATCCTCGGTGTATTTAAAATTTGCGACAGTAAAAAATTATTTTTTGAAAAATTTACTATAGAAAAGCCAATCCTCGGCGTATTTAAAATTTGCGAGAGTAAAAAATTATTTTTTGAAAAATTTACTATAGAAAAGGCAATCCTCGGCGTATTTAAAATTTGCGACAGTAAAAAATTATTTTTTGAAAAATTTACTATAGAAAAGGCAATCCTCGGCGTATTTAAAATTTGCGACAGTAAAAAATTATTTTTTGAAAAGTTTACTATAGAAAAGGCAATCCTCGACGTATTTAAAATTTGCGACAGTAAAAAATTATGTTTTGAAAAATTTACTATAGAAAAGGCAATCCTCGGCGTATTTAAAATTTGCGACAGGAAAAAATTATTTTTTGAAAAATTTACTATAGAAAAGGCAATCCTCGGCGTATTTAAAATTTGCGACAGTAAAAAATTATTTTTTGAAAAATTTACTATAGAAAAGGCAATCCTCGGCGTATTTAAAATTTGCGACAGTAAAAAATTATTTTTTGAAAAATTTACTATAGAAAAGGCAATCCTCGGCGTATTTAAAATTTGCGACAGTAAAAAATTATTTTTTGAAAAATTTACTATAGAAAAGGCAATCCTCGACGTATTTAAAATTTGCGACAGTAAAAAATTATGTTTTGAAAAATTTACTATAGAAAAGGCAATCCTCGGCGTATTTAAAATTTGCGACAGGAAAAAATTATTGTTTGAAAAATTTACTATAGAAAAGGCAATCCTCGGCGTATTTAAAATTTGCGACAGTAAAAAATTATTTTTTGAAAAATTTACTATAGAAAAGGCAATCCTCGGCGTATTTAAAATTTGCGACAAAAAAAAATTATTTTTTGAAAAATTTACTATAGAAAAGGCAATCCTCGGCGTATTTAAAATTTGCGACAGTAAAAAATTATTTTTTGAAAAATTTACTATAGAAAAGGCAATCCTCGGCGTATTTAAAATTTGCGACAGTAAAAAATTATTTTTTAAAAAATTTACTATAGAAAAGGCAATCCTCGGCGTATTTAAAATTTGCGAGAGTAAAAAATTATTTTTTGAAAAATTTACTATAGAAAAGGCAATCCTCGGCGTATTTAAAATTTGCGACAGTAAAAAATTATTTTTTGAAAAATTTACTATAGAAAAGGCAATCCTCGGCGTATTTAAAATTTGCGACAGTAAAAAATTATTTTTTGAAAAATTTACTATAGAAAAGGCAATCCTCGGCGTATTTAAAATTTGCGGCAGTAAAAATTTATTTTTTGACAAATTCACTATAGGAAAAGCAATCCTCGGCGTATTAGAAATTTGCGACCGTAAAAAATAATTTTTTGATAAATTTACTATAGAAAAGGCAATCCTCGGCGTATTTAAAATTTGCGACAGTAAAAAATTATTTTTTGAAAAAGTTACTATAGAAAAGGCAATCCTCGACGTATTTAAAATTTGCGACAGTAAAAAATTATGTTTTGAAAAATTTACTATAGAAAAGGCAATCCTCGGCGTATTTAAAATTTGCGACAGTAAAAAATTATTTTTTGAAAAATTTACTATAGAAAAGGCAATCCTCGGTGTATTTAAAAGTTGCGATAGTAAAAAATTATTTTTTGAAATATTTACTATAGAAAAGGCAATCCTCGGCGTATTTAAAATTTGCGACAGTAAAAAATTATTTTTTGAAAAATTTACTATAGAAAAGGCAATCCTCGGCGTATTTAAAATTTGCGACAGTAAAAAATTATTTTTTGAAAAATTTACTATAGAAAAGGCAATCCTCGGCGTATTTAAAATTTGCGACAGTAAAAAATTATTTTTTGATAAATTTACTATAGAAAAGGCAATCCTCGGAGTATTTAAAATTTGCGACAGTAAAAAATTATTTTTTGAAAAATTTACTATAGAAAAGGCAATCCTCGGCGTATTTAAAATTTGCGACAGTAAAAAATTATTTTTTGAAAAATTTACTATAGAAAAGGCAATCCTCGGCGTATTTAAAATTTGCGACAGTAAAAATTTATTTTTTGACAAATTCACTATAGGAAAGGCAATCCTCGGCGTATTAAAAATTTGCGACCGGAAAAAAAAATTTTTTGATAAATTTACTATAGAAAAGTCAATCCTCGACGTATTTAAAATTTGCGACAGTAAAAAATTATTTTTTGAAAAATTTACTATAGAAAAAGCAATCCTCGGCGTATTTAAAATTTGCGACAGTAAAAAATTATTTTTTGAAAAATTTACTATAGAAAAGGCAATCCTCAGCGTATTTAAAATTTGCGACAGTAAAAAATTATTTTTGAAAAATTTACTATAGAAAAGGCAATCCTCGGCGTATTTAAAATTTGCGACAGTAAAAAATTATTTTTTGAAAAATTTACTATAGAAAAGGCAATCCTCGACGTATTTAAAATTTGCGACAGTAAAAAATTATTTTTTGATAAATTTACTATAGAAAAGGCAATCCTCGGCGTATTTAAAATTTGCGACAGTAAAAATTTATTTTTTGACAAATTCACTATAGGAAAGGCAATCCTCGGCGTATTAAAAATTTGCGCCCGTAAAAAATAATTTTTTGATAAATTTACTATAGAAAAGTCAATCCCCGACGTATTTAAAATTTGCGACAGTAAAAAATTATTTTTTGAAAAATTTACTATAGAAAAAGCAATCCTCGGCGTATTTAAAATTTGCGACAGTAAAAAATTATTTTTTGATAAATTTACTATAGAAAAGGCAATCCTCGGCGTATTTAAAATTTGCGACAGTAAAAAATTATTTTTGAAAAATTTACTATAGAAAAGGCAATCCTCGGCGTATTTAAAATTTGCGACAGTAAAAAATTATTTTTTGAAAAATTTACTATAGAAAAGGCAATCCGCGACGTATTTAAAATTTGCGACAGTAAAAAATTATGTTTTGAAAAATTTACTATAGAAAAGGCAATCCTCGGCGTATTTTAAATTTGCGACAGGAAAAAATTATTTTTTGAAAAATTTACTATAGAAAAGGCAAACCTCGGCGTATTTAAAATTTGCGACAGTAAAAAATTATTTTTTGAAAAATTTACTATAGAAAAGGCAATCCTCGGCGTATTTAAAATTTGCGACAGTAAAAAATTATTTTTTGAAAAATTTACTATAGAAAAGGCAATCCTCAGCGTATTTAAAATTTGCGACAGTAAAAAATTATTCTTTGAAAAATTTACTATAGAAAAGGCAATCCTCGGCGTATTTAAAATTTGCGACAGTAAAAAATTATTTTTTAAAAAATTTACTATAGAAAAAGCAATCCTCGGCGTATTTAAAATTTGCGAGAGTAAAAAATTATTTTTTGAAAAATTTACTATAGAAAAGGCAATCCTCGGCGTATTTAAAATTTGCGACAGTAAAAAATTATTTTTTGAAAAATTTACTATAGAAAAGGCAATCCTCGGCGTATTTAAAATTTGCGACAGTAAAAAATTATTTTTTGAAAAATTTACTATAGAAAAGGCAATCCTCGGCGTATTTAAAATTTGCGGCAGTAAAAATTTATTTTTTGACAAATTCACTATAGGAAAATCAATCCTCGGCGTATTAGAAATTTGCGACCGTAAAAAATAATTTTTTGATAAATTTACTATAGAAAAGGCAATCCTCGGCGTATTTAAAATTTGCGACAGTAAAAAATTATTTTTTGAAAAATTTACTATAGAAAAGGCAATCCTCGACGTATTTAAAATTTGCGACAGTAAAAAATTATGTTTTGAAAAATTTACTATAGAAAAGGCAATCCTCGGCGTATTTAAAATTTGCGACAGTAAAAAATTATTTTTTGAAAAATTTACTATAGAAAAGGCAATCCTCGGTGTATTTAAAAGTTGCGATAGTAAAAAATTATTTTTTGAAATATTTACTATAGAAAAGGCAATCCTCGGCGTATTTAAAATTTGCGACAGTAAAAAATTATTTTTTGAAAAATTTACTATAGAAAAGGCAATCCTCGGCGTATTTAAAATTTGCGACAGTAAAAAATTATTTTTTGAAAAATTTACTATAGAAAAGGCAATCCTCGGCGTATTTAAAATTTGCGACAGTAAAAAATTATTTTTTGATAAATTTACTATAGAAAAGGCAATCCTCGGGGTATTTAAAATTTGCGACAGTAAAAAATTATTTTTTGAAAAATTTACTATAGAAAAGGCAATCCTCGGCGTATTTAAAATTTGCGACAGTAAAAAATTATTTTTTGAAAAATTTACTATAGAAAAGGCAATCCTCGGCGTATTTAAAATTTGCGACAGTAAAAATTTATTTTTTGACAAATTCACTATAGGAAAGGCAATCCTCGGCGTATTAAAAATTTGCGACCGTAAAAAATAATTTTTTGATAAATTTACTATAGAAAAGTCAATCCTCGACGTATTTAAAATTTGCGACAGTAAAAAATTATTTTTTGAAAAATTTACTATAGAAAAGGCAATCCTCGGAGTATTTAAAATTTGCGACAGTAAAAAATTATTTTTTGAAAAATTTACTATAGAAAAGGCAATCCTCGGCGTATTTAAAATTTGCGACAGTAAAAAATTATTTTTTGAAAAATTTACTATAGAAATGGCAATCCTCGGCGTATTTAAAATTTGCGACAGTAAAAAATTATTTTTTGAAAAATTTGCTATAGAAAAGGCAATCCTCGACGTATTTAAAATTTGCGACAGTAAAAAATTATGTTTTGAAAAATTTACTATAGAAAAGGCAATCCTCGGCGTATTTAAAATTTGCGACAGTAAAAAATTATTTTTTGAAAAATTTACTATAGAAAAGGCAATCCTCGGCGTATTTAAAATTTGCGGCAGTAAAAATTTATTTTTTGACAAATTCACTATAGGAAAAGCAATCCTCGGCGTATTAAAAATTTGCGACCGTAAAAAATAATTTTTTGATAAATTTACTATAGAAAAGTCAATCCTCGACGTATTTAAAATTTGCGACAATAAAAAATAATTTTTTGAAAAATTTACTATAGAAAAGGCAATCCTCGGCGTATTTAAAATTTGCGACAGTAAAAAATTATTTTTTGAAAAATTTACTATAGAAAAGGCAATCCTCGGCGTATTTAAAATTTGCGACAGTAAAAAATTATTTTTTGAAAAATTTACTATAGAAAAGGCAATCCTCGGCGTATTTAAAATTTGCGACAGTAAAAAATTATTTTTTGATAAATTCACTATAGAAAAGGCAATCCTCGGCGTATTTAAAATTTGCGACAGTAAAAAATTATTTTTTGAAAAATTTACTATAGAAAAGGCAATCCTCGGCGTATTTAAAATTTGCGACAGTAAAAATTTATTTTTTGACAAATTCACTATAGAAAAGGCAATCCTCGGCGTATTAAAAATTTGCGACCGTAAAAAATAATATTTTGAGAAATTTACTATAGAAAAGGCAATCCTCGGCGTATTTAAAATTTGCGACAGTAAAAAATTATTTTTTGAAAAATTTACTATCGAAAAGGCAATCCTCGGTGTATTTAAAATTTGCGACAGTAAAAAATTATTTTTTGAAAAATTTACTATAGAAAAGGCAATCCTCGGCGTATTTAAAATTTGCGACAGTAAAAAATTATTTTTTGATAAATTTACTATAGAAAAGGCAATTCTCGGCGTATTTAAAATTTGCGACAGTAAAAATTTATTTTTTGACAAATTCACTATAGAAAAGGCAATCCACGGCGTATTAAAAATTTGCGACCGTAAAAAATAATTTTTTGAGAAATTTACTATAGAAAAGGCAATCCTCGACGTCTTTAAAATTTGCGACAGTAAAAAATTATTTTTTAAAAATTTACTATAGAAAAGGCAATCCTCGGCGTATTTAAAATTTGCGGCAGTAAAAATTTATTTTTTGACAAATTCACTATAGGAAAAGCAATCCTCGGCGTATTAAAAATTTGCGACCGTAAAAAATAATTTTTTGATAAATTTACTATAGAAAAGTCAATCCTCGACGTATTTAAAATTTGCGACAATAAAAAATTATTTTTTGAAAAATTTACTACAGAAAAGGCAATCCTCGGCGTATTTAAAATTTGCGACAGTAAAAAATTATTTTTTGAAAAATTTACTATAGAAAAGGCAATCCTCGGCGTATTTAAAATTTGCGACAGTAAAAAATTATTTTTTGAAAAATTTACTATAGAAAAGGCAATCCTCGGCGTATTTAAAATTTGCGACAGTAAAAAAGTATTTTTTGAAAAATTTACTATAGAAAAGGCAATCCTCGACGTATTTAAAATTTGCGACAGTAAAAAATTATTTTTTGAAAAATTTACTATAGAAAAGGCAATCCTCGGCGTGTTTAAAATTTGCGACAGTAAAAAATTATTTTTTGAAAAATTTACTATAGAATAGGCAATCCTCGGTGTATTTAAAATTTGCGAAAGTAAAAAATTATTTTTTGAAAAATTTACTATAGAAAAGGCAATCCTCGGCGTATTTAAAATTTTCGACAGTAAAAAATTATTTTTTGAAAAATTTACTATAGAAAAGGCAATCCTCGGCGTATTTAAAATTTGCGACAGTAAAAAATTATTTTTTGAAAAATTTACTATAGAAAAGGCAATCCTCGGCGTATTTAAAATTTGCGACAGTAAAAAGTTATTTTTTGATAAATTTACTATAGAAAAGGCAATCCTCGGCGTATTTAAAATTTGCGACAGTAAAAATTTATTTTTTGACAAATTCACTATAGGAAAGGCAATCCTCGGCGTATTAAAAATTTGCGACCGTAAAAAATAATTTTTTGATAAATTTACTATAGAAAAGTCAATCCCCGACATATTTAAAATTTGCGACAGTAAAAAATTATTTTTTGAAACATTTACTATAGAAAAGGCAATCCTCGGCGTATTTAAAATTTGCGACAGTAAAAAATTATTTTTTGAAAAATTTACTATAGAAAAGGCAATCCTCGGCGTATTTAAAATTTGCGACAGTAAAAAATTATTTTTTGAAAAATTTACTACAGAAAAGGCAATCCTCGGCGTATTTAAAATTTGCGACAGTAAAAAATTATGTTTTGAAAAGTTTACTATAGAAAAGGCAATCCTGGGCGTATTTAAAATTTGCGACAGTAAAAAATTATTTTTTGAAAAATTTACTATAGAAAAGGCAATCCTCGGCGTATTTAAAATTTGCGACAGTAAAAAATTATTTTTTGAAAAATTTACTATAGAAAAGGCTATCCTCGGCGTATTTAAAATTTGCGACAATAAAAAATTATTTTTTGAACAATTTACTATAGAAAAGGCAATCCTCGGCGTATTTAAAATTTGCGACAGTAAAAATTTATTTTTTGACAAATTCACTATAGAAAAGGCAATCCTCGGCGTATTAAAAATTTGCGACCGTAAAAAATAATTTTTTGAGAAATTTACTATAGAAAAGGCAATCCTCGGCGTATTTAAAATTTGCGACAGTAAAAAATTATTTTTTGAAAAATTTACTATAGAAAAGGCTATCCTCGGCGTATTTAAAATTTGCGACAATAAAAAATTATTTTTTGAACAATTTACTATAGAAAAGGCAATCCTCGGCGTATTTAAAATTTGCGACAGTAAAAATTTATTTTTTGACAAATTCACTATAGAAAAGGCAATCCTCGGCGTATTAAAAATTTGCGACCGTAAAAAATAATTTTTTGAGAAATTTACTATAGAAAAGGCAATCCTCGGCGTATTTAAAATTTGCGACAGTAAAAAATTATTTTTTGAAAAATTTACTATAGAAAAGGCAATCCTCGGCGTATTTAAAATTTGCGACGGTAAAAAATTATTTTTTGAAAAATTTACTATAGAAAAGGCAATCCTCGGCGTATTTAAAATTTGCGACAGTAAAAAATTATTTTTTGAAAAATTTACTATAGAAAAGGCAATCCTCGGCGTATTTAAAATTTGCGACAGTAAAAAATTATTTTTTGAAAAATTTACTATAGAAAAGGCTATCCTCGGCGTATTTAAAATTTGCGACAATAAAAAATTATTTTTTGAACAATTTACTATAGAAAAGGCAATCCTCGGCGTATTTAAAATTTGCGACAGTAAAAATTTATTTTTTGACAAATTCACTATAGAAAAGGCAATCCTCGGCGTATTAAAAATTTGCGACCGTAAAAAATAATTTTTTGAGAAATTTACTATAGAAAAGGCAATCCTCGGCGTATTTAAAATTTGCGACAGTAAAAAATTATTTTTTGAAAAATTTACTATAGAAAAGGCAATTCTCGGCGTATTTAAAATTTGCGACAGTAAAAATTTATTTTTTGACAAATTCACTATAGAAAAGGCAATCCACGGCGTATTAAAAATTTGCGACCGTAAAAAATAATTTTTTGAGAAATTTAATATAGAAAAGGCAATCCTCGACGTATTTAAAATTTGCGACAGTAAAAAATTATTTTTTGAAAAATTTACTATAGAAAAGGCAATCCTCGGCGTATTTAAAATTTGCGACAGTAAAAAATTACTTTTTGAAAAATTTACTATAGAAAAGGCAATCCTCGGCGTCTTTAAAATTTGCGACAGTAAAAAGTTATTTTTTGACAAATTCACTATAGAAAAGGCAATCCTCGGCGTATTAAAAATTTGCGACAGTAAAAAATTATTTTTTTGAAAAATTTACTATAGAAAAGGCAATCCTCGGCGTATTTAAAATTTGCGACAGTAAAAAATTATTTTTTGAAAAATTTACTATAGAAAAGGCAATCCTCGGCGTATTTAAAATTTGCGACGGTAAAAAATTATTTTTTGAAAAATTTACTATAGAAAAGGCAATCCTCGGCGTATTTAAAATTTGCGACAGTAAAAAATTATTTTTTGATAAATTTACTATAGAAAAGGCAATCCTCGGCGTATTTAAAATTTGCGACAGGAAAAAATTATTTTTTGAAAAATTTACTATAGAAAAGGCAATCCTCGGCGTATTTAAAATTTGCGACAGTAAAAAATTATTTTTTGAAAAATTTACTATAGAAAAGGCAATCCTCGGCGTATTTAAAATTTGCGACAGTAAAAAATTATTTTTTGAAAAATTTACTATAGAAAAGGCAATCCTCGGCGTATTTAAAATTTGCGACAGTAAAAAATTATTTTTTGAAAAATTTACTATAGAAAAGGCAATCCTCGGCGTATTTAAAATTTGCGACAGTAAAAAATTATTTTTTGAAAAATTTACTATAGAAAAGGCAATCCTCGGCGTATTTAAAATTTGCGACAGTAAAAAATTATTTTTTGAAAAATTTACTATAGAAAAGGCAATCCTCGGCGTATTTAAAATTTGCGACAGTAAAAAATTATTTTTTAAAAAATTTACTATAGAAAAAGCAATCCTCGGCGTATTTAAAATTTGCGAGAGTAAAAAATTATTTTTTGAAAAATTTACTATAGAAAAGGCAATCCTCGGCGTATTTAAAATTTGCGACAGTAAAAAATTATTTTTTGAAAAATTTACTATAGAAAAGGCAATCCTCGGCGTATTTAAAATTTGCGACAGTAAAAAGTTATTTTTTGATAAATTTACTATAGAAAAGGCAATCCTCGGCGTATTTAAAATTTGCGACAGTAAAAATTTATTTTTTGACAAATTCACTATAGGAAAGGCAATCCTCGGCGTATTAAAAATTTGCGACCGTAAAAAATAATTTTTTGATAAATTTACTATAGAAAAGTCAATCCCCGACATATTTAAAATTTGCGACAGTAAAAAATTATTTTTTGAAAAATTTACTATAGAAAAGGCAATCCTCGGCGTATTTAAAATTTGCGACAGTAAAAAATTATTTTTTGAAAAATTTACTATAGAAAAGGCAATCCTCGGCGTATTTAAAATTTGCGACAGTAAAAAATTATTTTTTGAAAAATTTACTATAGAAAAGGCAATCCTCGGTGTATTTAAAAGTTGCGATAGTAAAAAATTATTTTTTGAAAAATTTACTATAGAAAAGGCAATCCTCGGCGTATTTAAAATTTGCGACAGTAAAAAATTATTTTTTGAAAAATTTACTATAGAAAAGGCAATCCTCGGCGTATTTAAAATTTGCGACAGTAAAAAATTATTTTTTAAAAAATTTACTATAGAAAAAGCAATCCTCGGCGTATTTAAAATTTGCGAGAGTAAAAAATTATTTTTTGAAAAATTTACTATAGAAAAGGCAATCCTCGGCGTATTTAAAATTTGCGACAGTAAAAAATTATTTTTTGAAAAATTTACTATAGAAAAGGCAATCCTCGGCGTATTTAAAATTTGCGACAGTAAAAAATTATTTTTTGAAAAATTTACTATAGAAAAGGCAATCCTCGGCGTATTTAAAATTTGCGGCAGTAAAAATTTATTTTTTGACAAATTCACTATAGGAAAATCAATCCTCGGCGTATTAGAAATTTGCGACCGTAAAAAATAATTTTTTGATAAATTTACTATAGAAAAGGCAATCCTCGGCGTATTTAAAATTTGCGACAGTAAAAAATTATTTTTTGAAAAATTTACTATAGAAAAGGCAATCCTCGACGTATTTAAAATTTGCGACAGTAAAAAATTATGTTTTGAAAAATTTACTATAGAAAAAGCAATCCTCGGCGTATTTAAAATTTGCGACAGTAAAAAATTATTTTTTGAAAAATTTACTATAGAAAAGGCAATCCTCGGTGTATTTAAAAGTTGCGATAGTAAAAAATTATTTTTTGAAATATTTACTATAGAAAAGGCAATCCTCGGCGTATTTAAAATTTGCGACAGTAAAAAATTATTTTTTGAAAAATTTACTATAGAAAAGGCAATCCTCGGCGTATTTAAAATTTGCGACAGTAAAAAATTATTTTTTGAAAAATTTACTATAGAAAAGGCAATCCTCGGCGTATTTAAAATTTGCGACAGTAAAAAATTATTTTTTGATAAATTTACTATAGAAAAGGCAATCCTCGGAGTAGTTAAAATTTGCGACAGTAAAAAATTATTTTTTGAAAAATTTACTATAGAAAAGGCAATCCTCGGCGTATTTAAAATTTGCGACAGTAAAAAATTATTTTTTGAAAAATTTACTATAGAAAAGGCAATCCTCGGCGTATTTAAAATTTGCGACAGTAAAAATTTATTTTTTGACAAATTCACTATAGGAAAGGCAATCCTCGGCGTATTAAAAATTTGCGACCGTAAAAAATAATTTTTTGATAAATTTACTATAGAAAAGTCAATCCTCGACGTATTTAAAATTTGCGACAGTAAAAAATTATTTTTTGAAAAATTTACTATAGAAAAGGCAATCCTCGGAGTATTTAAAATTTGCGACAGTAAAAAATTATTTTTTGAAAAATTTACTATAGAAAAGGCAATCCTCGGCGTATTTAAAATTTGCGACAGTAAAAAATAATTTTTTGAAAAATTTACTATAGAAATGGCAATCCTCGGCGTATTTAAAATTTGCGACAGTAAAAAATTATTTTTTGAAAAATTTGCTATAGAAAAGGCAATCCTCGACGTATTTAAAATTTGCGACAGTAAAAAATTATGTTTTGAAAAATTTACTATAGAAAAGGCAATCCTCGGCGTATTTAAAATTTGCGACAGTAAAAAATTATTTTTTGAAAAATTTACTATAGAAAAGGCAATCCTCGGCGTATTTAAAATTTGCGGCAGTAAAAATTTATTTTTTGACAAATTCACTATAGGAAAAGCAATCCTCGGCGTATTAAAAATTTGCGACCGTAAAAAATAATTTTTTGATAAATTTACTATTGAAAAGTCAATCCTCGACGTATTTAAAATTTGCGACAATAAAAAATAATTTTTTGAAAAATTTACTATAGAAAAGGCAATCCTCGGCGTATTTAAAATTTGCGACAGTAAAAAATTATTTTTTGAAAAATTTACTATAGAAAAGGCAATCCTCGGCGTATTTAAAATTTGCGACAGTAAAAAATTATTTTTTGAAAAATTTACTATAGAAAAGGCAATCCTCGGCGTATTTAAAATTTGCGACAGTAAAAAATTATTTTTTGATAAATTCACTATAGAAAAGGCAATCCTCGGCGTATTTAAAATTTGCGACAGTAAAAAATTATTTTTGAAAAATTTACTATAGAAAAGGCAATCCTCGGCGTATTTAAAATTTGCGACAGTAAAAATTTATTTTTTGACAAATTCACTATAGAAAAGGCAATCCTCGGCGTATTAAAAATTTGCGACCGTAAAAAATAATATTTTGAGAAATTTACTATAGAAAAGGCAATCCTCGGCGTATTTAAAATTTGCGACAGTAAAAAATTATTTTTTGAAAAATTTACTATCGAAAAGGCAATCCTCGGTGTATTTAAAATTTGCGACAGTAAAAAATTATTTTTTGAAAAATTTACTATAGAAAAGGCAATCCTCGGCGTATTTAAAATTTGCGACAGTAAAAAATTATTTTTTGATAAATTTACTATAGAAAAGGCAATTCTCGGCGTATTTAAAATTTGCGACAGTAAAAATTTATTTTTTGACAAATTCACTATAGAAAAGGCAATCCACGGCGTATTAAAAATTTGCGACCGTAAAAAATAATTTTTTGAGAAATTTACTATAGAAAAGGCAATCCTCGACGTCTTTAAAATTTGCGACAGTAAAAAATTATTTTTTAAAAATTTACTATAGAAAAGGCAATCCTCGGCGTATTTAAAATTTGCGGCAGTAAAAATTTATTTTTTGACAAATTCACTATAGGAAAAGCAAACCTCGGCGTATTAAAAATTTGCGACCGTAAAAAATAATTTTTTGATAAATTTACTATAGAAAAGTCAATCCTCGACGTATTTAAAATTTGCGACAATAAAAAATTATTTTTTGAAAAATTTACTACAGAAAAGGCAATCCTCGGCGTATTTAAAATTTGCGACAGTAAAAAATTATTTTTTGAAAAATTTACTATAGAAAAGGCAATCCTCGGTGTATTTAAAATTTGCGACAGTAAAAAATTATTTTTTGAAAAATTTACTATAGAAAAGGCAATCCTCGGCGTATTTAAAATTTGCGACAGTAAAAAAGTATTTTTTGAAAAATTTACTATAGAAAAGGCAATCCTCGACGTATTTAAAATTTGCGACAGTAAAAAATTATTTTTTGAAAAATTTACTATAGAAAAGGCAATCCTCGGCGTGTTTAAAATTTGCGACAGTAAAAAATTATTTTTTGAAAAATTTACTATAGAATAGGCAATCCTCGGTGTATTTAAAATTTGCGAAAGTAAAAAATTATTTTTTGAAAAATTTACTATAGAAAAGGCAATCCTCGGCGTATTTAAAATTTTCGACAGTAAAAAATTATTTTTTGAAAAATTTACTATAGAAAAGGCAATCCTCGGCGTATTTAAAATTTGCGACAGTAAAAAATTATTTTTGAAAAATTTACTATAGAAAAGGCAATCCTCGGCGTATTTAAAATTTGCGACAGTAAAAAGTTATTTTTTGATAAATTTACTATAGAAAAGGCAATCCTCGGCGTATTTAAAATTTGCGACAGTAAAATTTATTTTTTGACAAATTCACTATAGGAAAGGCAATCCTCGGCGTATTAAAAATTTGCGACCGTAAAAAATAATTTTTTGATAAATTTACTATAGAAAAGTCAATCCCCGACATATTTAAAATTTGCGACAGTAAAAAATTATTTTTTGAAAAATTTACTATAGAAAAGGCAATCCTCGGCGTATTTAAAATTTGCGACAGTAAAAAATTATTTTTTGAAAAATTTACTATAGAAAAGGCAATCCTCGGCGTATTTAAAATTTGCGACAGTAAAAAATTATTTTTTGAAAAATTTACTACAGAAAAGGCAATCCTCTCGGCGTATTTAAAATTTGCGACAGTAAAAAATTATGTTTTGAAAAATTTACTATAGAAAAGGCAATCCTGGGCGTATTTAAAATTTGCGACGGAAAAAATTATTTTTTTGAAAAATTTAATATAGAAAAGGCAATCCTCGGCGTATTTAAAATTTGCGACAGTAAAAAAATATTTTTTGAAAAATTTACTATAGAAAAGGCAATCCTCGGCGTTTTTAAAATTTGCGACAGTAAAAAATTATTTTTTGAAAAATTTACTATAGAAAAGGCAATCCTCGGCGTATTTAAAATTTGCGACAGTAAAAAAATTATTATTTGAAAAATTTACTATAGAAAAGGCTATCCTCGGCGTATTTAAAATTTGCGACAATAAAAAAAAATATTTTTTGAACAATTTACTATAGAAAAGGCAATCCTCGGCGTATTTAAAATTTGCGACAGTAAAAATTTATTTTTTTGACAAATTCACTATAGAAAAGGCAATCCTCGGCGTATTAAAAATTTGCGACCGTAAAAAATAATTTTTTGAGAAATTTACTATAGAAAAGGCAATCCTCGGCGTATTTAAAATTTGCGACAGTAAAAAATTATTTTTTGAAAAATTTACTATAGAAAAGGCAATTCTCGGCGTATTTAAAATTTGCGACAGTAAAAATTTATTTTTTGACAAATTCACTATAGAAAAGGCAATCACGGCGTATTAAAAATTTGCGACCGTAAAAAATAATTTTTTGAGAAATTTAATATAGAAAAGGCAATCCTCGACGTATTTAAAATTTGCGACAGTAAAAAATTATTTTTTGAAAAATTTACTATAGAAAAGGCAATCCTCGGCGTATTTAAATTTGCGACAGTAAAAAATTATACTTTTTGAAAAATTTACTATAGAAAAGGCAATCCTCGGCGTATTTAAAATTTGCTACAGTAAAAAATTATTTTTTGAAAAATTTACTATAGAAAAGGCAATGCTCGGCGTATTTAAAATTTGCGACAGTAAAAAATTATTTTTTGAAAAATTTACTATAGAAAATGCAATCCTCGGTGTATTTAAAATTTGCGACAGTAAAAAATTATTTTTTGAAAAATTTACTATAGAAAAGGCAATCTTCGGCGTATTTAAAATTTGCGACAGTAAAAAATTATTTTTTGAAAAATTTACTATAGAAAAGGCAATCCTCGGTGTATTTAAAATTTGCGAGAGTAAAAAATTAGTTTTTGAAAAATTAACTATAGAAAAGGCAATCCTCTCGCGTATTTAAAATTTGCGGCAGTAAAAAATTATTTTTTGAAAAATTTACTATAGAAAAGGCAATCCTCGGCGTATTTGAAATTTGCGACAGTAAAAAATTATTTTTTGAAAAATTTACTATAGAAAAGGCAATCCTCGGCGTATTTAAAATTTGCGACAGTAAAAAATTATTTTTTGAAAAATTTACTATAGAAAAGGCAATCCTCGGCTTATTTAAAATTTGCCACAGTAAAAAATTATTTTTTGAAAAATTTACTATAGAAAAGGCAATCCTCGGCGTCTTTAAAATTTGCGACAGTAAAAAGTTATTTTTTGACAAATTCACTATAGAAAAGGCAATCCTCGGCGTATTAAAAATTTGCGACAGTAAAAAATTATTTTTTTGAAAAATTTACTATAGAAAAGGCAATCCTCGGCGTATTTAAAATTTGCGACAGTAAAAAATTATTTTTTGAAAAATTTACTATAGAAAAGGCAATCCTCGGCGTATTTAAAATTTGCGACGGTAAAAAATTATTTTTTGAAAAATTTACTATAGAAAAGGCAATCCTCGGCGTATTTAAAATTTGCGACAGTAAAAAATTATTTTTTGATAAATTCACTATAGAAAAGGCAATCCTCGGCGTATTTAAAATTCGCGACAGTAAAAAATTATTTTTTGAAAAATTTACTATAGAAAAGGCAATCCTCGGCGTATTTAAAATTTGCGACAGTAAAAATTTATTTTTTGACAAATTCACTATAGAAAAGGCAATCCTCGGCGTATTAAAAATTTGCGACCGTAAAAAATAATTTTTTGAGAAATTTACTATAGAAAAGGCAATCCTCGGCGTATTTAAAATTTGCGACAGTAAAAAATTATTTTTTGAAAAATTTACTATAGAAAAGGCAATCCTCGGTGTATTTAAAATTTGCGACAAAAAAAAATTATTTTTTGAAAAATTTACTATAGAAAAGGCAATCCTCGGCGTATTAAAAATTTGCGACCGTAAAAAATAATTTTTTGAAAATTTACTATAGAAAAGGCAATCCTCGGCGTATTTAAAATTTGCGACAGTAAAAATTTATTTTTTGACAAAGTCACTATAGAAAAGGCAATCCTCGGCGTATTAAAAATTTGCGACCGTAAAAAATAATTTTTTGAGAAATTTACTATAGAAAAGGCAATCCTCGGCGTATTTAAAATTTGCGACAGTAAAAAATTATTTTTTGAAAAATTTACTATAGAAAAGGCAATCCTCGGTGTATTTAAAATTTGCGAGAGTAAAAAATTATTTTTTGAAAAATTTACTATAGAAAAGGCAATCCTCGACGTATTTAAAATTTGCGACAGTAAAAAATTATTTTTTGAAAAATTTACTATAGAAAAGGCAATCCTCGGCGTATTTAAAATTTGCGACAGTAAAAAATTATTTTTTGAAAAATTTACTATAGAAAAGGCAATCCTCGGCGTATTTAAAATTTGCGACAGTAAAAAATTATTTTTTGATAAATTTACTATAGAAAAGGCAATCCTCGGCGTATTTAAAATTTGCGACAGTCAAAATTTATTTTTTGACAAATTCACTATAGGAAAGGCAATCCTCGGCGAATTAAAAATTTGCGACCGTAAAAAATAATTTTTTGATAAATTTACTATAGAAAAGTCAATCCTCGACGTATTTAAAATTTTCGACAGTAAAAAATTATTTTTTGAAAAATTTACTATAGAAAAGGCAATCCTCGGCGTATTTAAAATTTGCGACAGTAAAAAATTATTTTTTGAAAAATTTACTATAGAAAAGGCAATCCTCGGCGTATTTAAAATTTGCGACAGTAAAAAATTATTTTTTGAAAAATTTACTATAGAAAAGGCAATCCTCGGCGTATTTAAAATTTGCGACAGTAAAAAATTATTTTTTGAAAAATTTACTATAGAAAAGGCAATCCTCGACGTATTTAAAATTTGCGACAGTAAAAAATTATGTTTTGAAAAATTTACTATAGAAAAGGCAATCCTCGGCGTATTTAAAATTTGCGACAGGAAAAAATTATATTTTGAAAAATTTACTATAGAAAAGGCAATCCTCGGCGTATTTAAAATTTGCGACAGTAAAAAATTATTTTTTGAAAAATTTACTATAGAAAAGGCAATCCTCGGCGTTTTTAAAATTTGCGACAGTAAAAAATTATTTTTTGAAAAATTTACTATAGAAAAGGCAATCCTCGGCGTATTTAAAATTTGCGACCGTAAAAAATAATTTTTTGAGAAATTTATTATAGAAGAGGCAATCCTCGGCGTATTTAAAATTTGCGACAGTAAAAGTTATTTGGTGAAAAATTTACTATAGAAAAGGCAATTCTCGGCGTATTTAAACTTTGCGGCAGTAAAAATTTATTTTTTGACAAATTCACTATAGAAAAGGCAATCCACGGCGTATTAAAAATTTGCGACCGTAAAAAATAATTTTTTGAGATATTTATTATAGAAAAGGCAATCCTCGACGTATTTAAAATTTGCGACATTAAAAAATTATTTTTTGAAAAATTTACTATAGAAAAGGCAATACTCGGCGTATTTAAAATTTGCGACAGTAAAAATTTATTTTTTGACAAATTCACTATAGAAAAGGCAATCCTCGGCGTATTAAAAATTTGCGACCGCAAAAAATAATTTTTTGAGAAATTTACTATAGAAAAGGCAATCCTCGGCGTATTTAAAATTTGCGACAGTAACAAATTATTTTTTGAAAAATTTACTATAGAAAAGGCAATCCTCGGCGTATTTAAAATTTGCGGCAGTAAAAATTTATATTTTGACAAATTCACTATAGGAAAAGCAATCCTCGGCGTATTAAAAATTTGCGACCGTAAAAAATAATTTTTTGATAAATTTACTATAGAAAAGTCAATCCTCGACGTATTTAAAATTTGCGACAGTAAAAAATTATTTTTTGAAAAATTTACTATAGAAAAGGCAATCCTCGGCGTATTTAAAATTGCGACAGTAAAAAATTATATTTTGAAAAATTTACTATAGAAAAGGCAATCCTCGGCGTATTTAAAATTTGCGACAGTAAAAAATTATATTTTGAAAAATTTACTATAGAAAAGGCAATCCTCGGCGTATTTAAAATTTGCGACAGTAAAAAATTATTTTTTGAAAAATTTACTATAGAAAAGGCAATCCTCGGCGTATTTAAAATTTGCGACAGTAAAAAATTATTTTTTGAAAAATTTACTATAGAAAAGGCAATCCTCGACGTATTTAAAATTTGCGACAGTAAAAAATTATTTTTTGAAAAATTTACTATAGAAAAGGCAATCCTCGGCGTATTTAAAATTTGCCACAGTAAAAAATTATTTTTTGAGAAATTTACTATAGAAAAGGCAATCCTCGGCGTATTTGAAATTTGCGACAGTAAAAAATTATTTTTTGAAAAATTTACTATAGAAAAGGCAATCCTCGGCGTATTTAAAATTTGCGACAGTAAAAAATTATTTTTTGAAAAATTTACTATAGAAAAGGCAATCCTCGGCGTATTTAAAATTTGCGGCAGTAAAAATTTATTTTTTGACAAATTCACTATAGGAAAAGCAATCCTCGGCGTATTAAAAATTTGCGACCGTAAAAAATAATTTTTTGATAAATTTACTATAGAAAAGTCAATCCTCGACGTATTTAAAATTTGCGACAGTAAAAAATTATTTTTTGAAAAATTTACTATAGAAAAGGCAATCCTCGGCGTATTTAAAATTTGCGACAGTAAAAAATTATTTTTTGAAAAATTTACTATACAAAAGGCAATCCTCGGCGGATTTAAAATTTGCGACAGTAAAAAATTATTTTTTGAAAAATTTACTATAGAAAAGGCAATCCTCGGCGTATTTAAAATTTGCGACAGTAAAAAATTATTTTTTGAAAAATTTGCTATAGAAAAGGCAATCCTCGGCGTATTTAAAATTTGCGACAGTAAAAAATTATTTTTTGAAAAATTTACTATAGAAAAGGCAATCCTCGACGTATTTAAAATTTGCGACAGTAAAAAATTATTTTTTGAAAAATTTACTATAGAAAAGGCAATCCTCGGCGTATTTAAAATTTGCGACAGTAAAAAATTATTTTTTGAAAAATTTACTATAGAAAAGGCAATCCTCGGTGTATTTAAAATTTGCGACAGTAAAAAATTATTTTTTGAAAAATTTACTATAGAAAAGGCAATCCTCGGCGTATTTAAAATTTGCGACAGTAAAAAATTATTTTTTGAAAAATTTACTATAGAAAAGGCAATCCTCGGCGTATTTAAAATTTGCGACAGTAAAAAATTATTTTTTGAAAAATTTACTATAGAAAAGGCAATCCTCGGCGTATTTAAAATTTGCGACAGTAAAAAATTATTTTTTGATAAATTTACTATAGAAAAGGCAATCCTCGGCATATTTAAAATTTGCGACAGTAAAAATTTATTTTTTGACAAATTCACTATAGGAAAGGCAATCCTCGGCGTATTAAAAATTTGCGACCGTAAAAAATAATTTTTTGATAAATTTACTATAGAAAAGTCATTCCTCGACGTACTTAAAATTTGCGACAGTAAAAAATTATTTTTTGAAAAATTTACTATAGAAAAGGCAATCCTCGGCGTATTTAAAATTTGCGACAGTAAAAAATTATTTTTTGAAAAATTTACTATAGAAAAGGCAATCCTCGGCGTATTTAAAATTTGCGACAGTAAAAAATTATTTTTTGAAAAATTTACTATAGAAAAGGCAATCCTCGGCGTATTTAAAATTTGCGACAGTAAAAAATTATTTTTTGAAAAATTTACTATAGAAAAGGCAATCCTCGGCGTATTTAAAATTTGCGACAGTAAAAAATTATTTTTTGAAAAATTTACTATAGAAAAGGCAATCCTCGGCGTATTTAAAATTTGCGACAGTAAAAAATTATTTTTTGAAAAATTTACTATAGAAAAGGCAATCCTCGGCATATTTAAAATTTGCGACAGTAAAAATTTATTTTTTGACAAATTCACTATAGGAAAGGCAATCCTCGGAGTATTTAAAATTTGCGACAGTAAAAAATTATTTTTTGAAAAATTTACTATAGAAAAGTCAATCCTCGACGTATTTAAAATTGCGACAGTAAAAAATTATTTTTTGAAAAATTTACTATAGAAAAGGCAATCCTCGGCGTATTTAAAATTTGCGACAGTAAAAAATTATTTTTTGAAAAATTTACTATAGAAAAGGCAATCCTCGGCGTATTTAAAATTTGCGAGAGTAAAAAATTATTTTTTGAAAAATTTACTATAGAAAAGGCTATCCTCGGCGTATTTAAAATTTGTGACAGTAAAAAATTATTTTTTGAAAAATTTACTATAGAAATGGCAATCCTCGGCGTATTTAAAATTTGCGACAGTAAAAAATTATTTTTTGAAAAATTTACTATAGAAAAGGCAATCCTCGGCGTATTTAAAATTTGCGACAGTAAAAAATTATTTTTGAAAAATTTGCTATAGAAAAGGCAATCCTCGTGGTATTTAAAATTTGCGACAGTAAAAAATTATTTTTTGAAAAATTTACTATAGAAAAGGCAATCCTCGGCGTATTTAAAATTTGCGACAGTAAAAAATTATTTTTGAAAAATTTACTATAGAAAAGGCAATCCTCGGTGTATTTAAAATTTGCGACAGTAAAAAATTATTTTTTGAAAATTTACTATAGAAAAGGCAATCCTCGGCGTATTTAAAATTTGCGACAGTAAAAAATTATTTTTTGAAAAATTTACTATAGAAAAGGCAATCCTCGGCGCATTTAAAATTTGCGACAGTAAAAAATTATTTTTTGAAAAATTTACTATAGAAAAGGCAATCCTCGGCGTATTTAAAATTTGCGACAGTAAAAAATTATTTTTTGATAAATTTACTATAGAAAAGGCAATCCTCGGCAAATTTAAAATTTGCGACAGTAAAAATTTATTTTTTGACAAATTCACTATAGGAAAGGCAATCCTCGGCGTATTAAAAATTTGCGACCGTAAAAAATAATTTTTTGATAAATTTACTATAGAAAAGTCAATCCTCGACGTATTTAAAATTTGCGACAGTAAAAAATTATTTTTTGAAAAATTTACTATAGAAAAGGCAATCCTCGGCGTATTTAAAATTTGCGACAGTAAAAAATTATTTTTTGAAAAATTTACTATAGAAAAGGCAATCCTCGGCGCATTTAAAATTTGCGACAGTAAACAATTATTTTTTGAAAAATGTACTATAGAAAAGGCAATCCTCGGCGTATTTAAAATTTGCGACAGTAAAAAATTATTTTTTGAAAAATTTACTATAGAAAAGGCAATCCTCGACGTATTTAAAATTTGCGACAGTAAAAAATTATGTTTAGAAAAATTTACTATAGAAAAGGCAATCCTCGGCGTATTTAAAATTTGCGACAGGAAAAAATTATTTTTTGAAAAATTTACTATAGAAAAGGCAATCCTCGGCGTATTTAAAATTTGCGACAGTAAAAAATTATTTTTTGAAAAATTTACTATAGAAAAGGCAATCCTCGGCGTATTTAAAATTTGCGACAGTAAAAAATTATTTTTTGAAAAATTTACTATAGAAAAGGCAATCTTCGGCGTATTTAAATTTGCGACAGGAAAAAATTATTTTTTGAAAAATTTACTATAGAAAAGGCAATCCTCGGCGTATGTAAAATTTGCGACAGTATAAAATTATTTTTTGAAAAATTTACTATAGAAAAGGCAATCCTCGGCGTATTTAAAATTTGCGACAGAAAAAAATTATTTTTTGAAAAATTTACTATAGAAAGGGCAATCCTCGGCGTATTTAAAATTTGCGACAGTAAAAAATTATTTTTTGAAATATTTGCTATAGAAAAGGCAATCCTCGGCGTATTTAAAATTTGCGACAGTAAAAAATTATTTTTTGAAAAATTTACTATAGAAAAGGCAATCCTCGACGTATTTAAAATTTGCGACAGTAAAAAATTATTTTTTGAAAAATTTACTATAGAAAAGGCAATCCTCGGCGTATTTAAAATTTGCGACAGTAAAAAATTATTTTTTGAAAAATTTACTATATAAAAGGCAATCCTCGGTGTATTTAAAATTTGCGACAGTAAAAAATTATTTTTTGAAAAATTTACTATAGAAAAGGCAATCCTCGGCGTATTTAAAATTTGCGACAGTAAAAAATTATTTTTTGAAAAATTTACTATAGAAAAGGCAATCCTCGGCGTATTTAAAATTTGCGACAGTAAAAAATTATTTTTTGAAAAATTTACTATAGAAAAGGCAATCCTCGGCGTATTTAAAATTTGCGACAGGAAAAAATTATTTTTTGAAAAATTTACTATAGAAAAGGCAATCCTCGGCGTATTTAAAATTTGCGACAGTATAAAATTATTTTTTGAAAAATTTACTATAGAAAAGGCAATCCTCGGCGTATTTAAAATTTGCGACAGTAAAAAATTATTTTTTGAAAAATTTACTATAGAAAGGGCAATCCTCGGCGTATTTAAAATTTGCGACAGTAAAAAATTATTTTTTGAAAAATTTGCTATAGAAAAGGCAATCCTCGGCGTATTTAAAATTTGCGACAGTAAAAAATTATTTTTTGAAAAATTTACTATAGAAAAGGCAATCCTCGACGTATTTAAAATTTGCGACAGTAAAAAATTATTTTTTGAAAAATTTACTATAGAAAAGGCAATCCTCGGCGTATTTAAAATTTGCGACAGTAAAATATTATTTTTTGAAAAATTTACTATAGAAAAGGCAATCCTCGGTGTATTTAAAATTTGCGACAGTAAAAAATTATTTTTGAAAAATTTACTATAGAAAAGGCAATCCTCGGCGTATTTAAAATTTGCGACAGTAAAAAATTATTTTTTGAAAAATTTACTATAGAAAAGGCAATCCTCGGCGTATTTAAAATTTGCGACAGTAAAAAATTATTTTTGAAAAATTTACTATAGAAAAGGCAATCCTCGGCGTATTTAAAATTTGCGACAGTAAAAAATTATTTTTTGATAAATTTACTATAGAAAAGGCAATCCTCGGCATATTTAAAATTTGCGACAGTAAAAATTTATTTTTTGAAAAATTCACTATAGGAAAGGCAATCCTCGGCGTATTAAAAATTTGCGACCGTAAAAAATAATTTTTTGATAAATTTACTATAGAAAAGTCAATCCTCGACGTATTTAAAATTTGCGACAGTAAAAAATTATTTTTTGAAAAATTTACTATAGAAAAGGCAATCCTCGGCGTATTTAAAATTTGCGACAGTAAAAAATTATTTTTTGAAAAATTTACTATAGAAAAGGCAATCCTCGGCGTATTTAAAATTTGCGACAGTAAAAAATTATTTTTTGAAAAATTTACTATAGAAAAGGCAATCCTCGGCGTATTTAAAATTTGCGACAGTAAAAAATTATTTTTTGAAAATTTACTATGGAAAAGGCAATCCTCGGCTTATTTAAAATTTGCGACAGTAAAAAATTATTTTTTGAAAAATTTACTATAGAAAAGGCAATCCTCGGCGTATTTAAAATTTGCGACAGTAAAAAATTATTTTTTGAAAAAATTTACTATAGAAAAGGCAATCCTCGGCATATTTAAAATTTGCGACAGTAAAAATTTATTTTTTGACAAATTCACTATAGGAAAGGCAATCCTCGGCGTATTTAAAATTTGCGACAGTAAAAAATTATTTTTTGAAAAATTTACTATAGAAAAATCAATCCTCGACGTATTTAAAATTTGCGACAGTAAAAAGGTATTTTTTGAAAAATTTACTATAGAAAAGGCAATCCTCGGCGTATTTAAAATTTGCGACAGTAAAAAATTATTTTTTGAAAAATTTACTATAGAAAAGGCAATCCCCGGCGTATTTAAAATTTGCGAGAGTAAAAAATTATTTTTTGAAAAATTTATTGTAGAAAAGGCTATCCTCGGCGTATTTAAAATTTGCGACAGTAAAAAATTATTTTTTGAAAAATTTACTATAGAAAAGGCAATCCTCGACGTATTTAAAATTTGCGACAGTAAAACATTATTTTTTGAAAATTTACTATAGAAAAGGCAATCCTCGGCGTATTTAAAATTTGCAACAGTAAAAAATTATTTTTGAAAAATTTACTATAGAAAAGGCAATCCTCGGTGTATTTAAAATTTGCGACAGTAAAAAATTATTTTTTGAAAAATTTACTATAGAAAAGGCAATCCTCGGCGTATTTAAAATTTGCGACAGTGAAAAATTATTTTTTGAAAAATTTACTATAGAAAAGGCAATCCTCGGCGCATTTAAAATTTGCGACAGTAAAAAATTATTTTTTGAAAAATTTACTATAGAAAAATCAATCCTCGGCGTATTTAAAATTTGCGACAGTAAAAAATTATTTTTGATAAATTTTACTATAGAAAAGGCAATCCTCGGCATATTTAAAATTTGCGACAGTAAAAATTTATTTTTTGACAAATTCACTATAGGAAAGGCAATCCTCGGCGTATTAAAAATTTGCGACCGTAAAAAATAATTTTTTGATAAATTTACTATAGAAAAGTCAATCCTCGACGTATTTAAAATTTGCGACAGTAAAAAAATTATTTTTTGAAAAATTTACTATAGAAAAGGCAATCCTCGGCGTATTAAAAATTTGCGAACGTAAAAAATAATTTTTTGAGAATTTTCTATAAAAAAGGCAATCCTCGGCGTATTTAAAATTTGCGACAGTAAAAAATGATTTTTTGAAAAATTTACTATAGAAAAGGCAATTCTCGGCGTATTTAAAATTTGCGACAGTAAAAATTTATTTTTTGACAAATTCACTATAGAAGAGGCAATCCACGGCGTATTAAAAATTTGCGACCGTAAAAAATAATTTTTTGCGAAATTTACTATAGAAAAGGCAATCCTCGACGTATTTAAAATTTGCGACAGTAAAAAATTATTTTTTGAAAAATTTTCTATAGAAAAGGCAATCCTCGGCGTATTTAAAATTTGCGACAGTAAAAAATTATTTTTTGAAAAATTTACTATAGAAAAGGCAATCCTCGACGTATTTAAAATTTGCTACAGTAAAAAATTATTTTTTGAAAAATTTACTATAGAAAAGGCAATCCTCGGCGTATATAAAATTTGCGACAGTAAAAAATTAATTTTTGAATAATTTACTATAGAAAAGGCAATCCTCGGCGTATTTAAAATTTGCGACAGTAAAAAATTATTTTTTGAAAAATTTACTATAGAAAAGGCAATCCTCGACGTATTTAAAATTTGCGAGAGTAAAAAATTATTTTTTGAAAAATTTACTATAGAAAAGGCAATCCTCGGCGTATTTAAAATTTGCGACAGTAAAAAATTATTTTTGAAAAATTTACTATAGAAAAGGCAATCCTCGGCGTATTTAAAATTTGCGACAGTAAAAAATTATTTTTTGAAAAATTTACTATAGAAAAGGCAATCCTCGGCGTATTTAAAATTTGCGACTGTAAAAAATTATTTTTTGAAAAATTTACTATAGAAAAGGCAATCCTCGGCGTATTTAAAATTTGCGGCAGTAAAAATTTATTTTTTGACAAATTCACTATAGCAAAAGCAATCCTCGGCGTATTAAAAATTTGCGACAGTAAAAAATAATTTTTTGATAAATTTACTATAGAAAAGGCAATCCTCGGCGTATTTAAAATTTGCGACAGTAAAAATTATTTTTTGAAAAATTTACTATAGAAAAGGCAATCCTCGACGTATTTAAAATTTGCGACAGTAAAAAATTATGTTTTGAAAAATTTACTATAGAAAAGGCAATCCTCGGCGTATTTAAAATTTGCGACAGTAAAAAATTATTTTTTGAAAAATTTACTATAGAAAAGGCAATCCTCGGTGTATTTAAAATTTGCGATAGTAAAAAATTATTTTTTGAAAAATTTACTATAGAAAAGGCAATCCTCGGCGTATTTAAAATTTGCGACAGTAAAAAATTATATTTTGAAAAATATACTATAGAAAAGGCAATCCTCGGCGTATTTAAAATTTGCGACAGTAAAAACCTTATTTTTTGAAAAATTTACTATAGAAAAGGCAATCCTCGGCGTATTTAAAATTTGCGACAGTAAAAAATTATTTTTTGATAAATTTACTATAGAAAAGGCAATCCTCGGCGTATTTAAAATTTGCGACAGTAAAAATTTATTTTTTGACAAATTCACTATAGGAAAGGCAATCCTCGGCGTATTAAAAATTTGCGACCGTAAAAAATAATTTTTTGATAAATTTACTATAGAAAAGTCAATCCTCGACGTATTTAAAAGTTGCGACAGTAAAAAAATTATTTTTGAAAAATTTACTATAGAAAAGGCAATCCTCGGCGTATTTAAAATTTGCGACAGTAAAAAATTATTTTTTGAACAATTTACTATAGAAAAGGCAATCCCCGGCGTATTTAAAATTTGCGACAGTAAACAATTATTTTTTGAAAAATTTACTATAGAAAAGGCAATCCTCGGCGTATTTAAAATTTGCGACAGTAAAAAATTATTTTTTGAAAAATTTACTATAGAAAAGGCAATCCTCGACGTACT
The DNA here is from genome assembly GCA_963924295.1 of Dioctria rufipes. NCBI lineage: Eukaryota > Metazoa > Arthropoda > Insecta > Diptera > Asilidae > Dioctria > Dioctria rufipes. The sequence continues at coordinate 145,790 of CAWUPM010001290.1, forward strand.
TAAAATTTGCGACAGTAAAAAATTATGTTTTGAAAAATTTACTATAGAAAAGGCAATCCTCGGCGTATTTAAAATTTGCGACAGGAAAAAATTATTTTTTGAAAAATTTACTATAGAAAGGCAATCCTCGGCGTATTTAAAATTTGCGACAGTAAAAAATTATTTTTTGAAAAATTTACTATAGAAAAGGCAATCCTCGGCGTTTTTAAAATTTGCGACAGTAAAAAATTATTTTTTGAAAATTTACTATAGAAAAGGCAATCCTCGGCGTATATAAAATTTGCGACAGTAAAAAATTATTTTTTGAAAAATTTACTATAGAAAAGGCAATCCTCGTCGTATTTAAAATTTGCGACAGTAAAAAATTATTTTTTGAAAAATTTACTATAGAAAAGGCAATCCTCGGCGTATTTAAAATTTGCGACAGTAAAAATTTATTTTTTGACAAATTCACTATAGAAAAGGCAATCCTCGGCGTATTAAAAATTTGCGACCGTAAAAAATAATTTTTTGAGAATTTACTATAGAAAAGGCAATCCTCGGCGTATTTAAAATTTGCGACAGTAAAAAATTATTTTTTTTTAAATTTACTATAGAAAAGGCAATTCTCGGCGTATTTAAAATTTGCGACAGTAAAAATTTATTTTTTGACAAATTCACTATAGAAAAGGCAATCCACGGCGTATTAAAAATTTGCGACCGTAAAAAATAATTTTTTGAGAAATTTAATATAGAAAAGGCAATCCTCGACGTATTTAAAATTTGCGACAGTAAAAAATTATTTTTTGAAAAATTTACTATAGAAAAGGCAATCCTCGGCGTATTTAAAATTTGCGACAGTAAAAAATTACTTTTTGAAAAATTTACTATAGAAAAGGCAATTATCGGCGTATTTAAAATTTGCTACAGTAAAAAATTATTTTTTGAAAAATTTACTATAGAAAAGGCAATGCTCGGCGTATTTAAAATTTGCGACAGTAAAAAATTATTTTTTGAAAAATTTACTATAGAAAAGGCAATCCTCGGTGTATTTAAAATTTGCGACAGTAAAAAATTATTTTTTGAAAAATTTACTATAGAAAAGGCAATCCTCGGCGTATTTAAAATTTGCGACAGTAAAAAATTATTTTTTGAAAAATTTACTATAGAAAAGGCAATCCTCGGTGTATTTAAAATTTGCGACAGTAAAAATTATTTTTTGAAAAATTTACTATAGAAAAGGCAATCCTCGGCGTATTTAAAATTTGCGACAGTAAAAAATTATTTTTTGAAAAATTTACTATAGAAAAGGCAATCCTCGGCGTATTTAAAATTTGCGACAGTAAAAAATTATTTTTTGAAAAATTTACTATAGAAAAGGCAATCCTCGGCGTATTTAAAATTTGTGTGAAAGTAAAAAATTATTTTTTGAAAATTTTACTATAGAAAAGGCAATCCTCGGCGTGTTTAAAATTTGCCACAGTAAAAAATTATTTTTGAAAAATTTACTATAGAAAAGGCAATCCTCGGCGTCTTTAAAATTTGCGACAATAAAAATTTATTTTTTGACAAATTCACTATAGAAAAGGCAATCCTCGGCGTATTAAAAATTTGCGACAGTAAGAAATTATTTTGTGAAAAATTTACTATAGAAAAGGCAATCCTCGGCGTATTTAAAATTTGCGACAGTAAAAAATTATTTTTTGAAAAATTTACTATAGAAAAGGCAATCCTCGGCGTATTTAAAATTTGCGACAGTAAAAAAATTATTTTTTAACAAATTTACTATAGAAATGGCAATCCTCGGCGTATTTAAAATTTGCGACAATAAAAAATTATTTTTGATAAATTCACTATAGAAAAGGCAATCCTCGGCGTATTTAAAATTTGCGACAGTAAAAAATTATTTTTTGAAAAAATTTACTATAGAAAAGGCAATCCTCGGCGTATTTAAAATTTGCGACAGTAAAAATTTATTTTTTGACAAATTCACTATAGAAAAGGCAATCCTCGGCGTATTAAAAACTTGCGACCGTAAAAAAATAATTTTTTGAGAAATTGACTATAGAAAAGGCAATCCTCGGCGCATTTAAAATTTGCGACAGTAAAAAATTATTTTTTGAAAAATTTACTATAGAAAAGGCAATCCTCGGTGTATTTAAAATTTGCGACAGTAAAAAATTATTTTTTGAAAAATTTACTATAGAAAAGGCAATCCTCGGCGTATTTAAAATTTGCGACAGTAAAAAATTATTTTTTGAAAAATTTACTATAGAAAAGGCAATCCTCGGCGTATTTAAAATTTGCGACAGTAAAAATTTATTTTTTGACAAATTCACTATAGAAAAGGCAATCCTCGGCGTATTAAAAATTTGCGACCGTAAAAAAATAATTTTTTGAGAAATTTACTATAGAAAAGGCAATCCTCGGCGTATTTAAAAATTTGCGACAGTAAAAAAATTATTTTTTGAAAAATTTACTATAGAAAAGGCAATCCTCGGCGTATTTAAAATTTGCGACAGTAAAAAAATTATTTTTTGAAAAAATTTACTATAGAAAAGGCAATCCTCGGCGTATTTAAAATTTGCGACAGTAAAAAATTATTTTTTGAAAAATTTACTATAGAAAAGGCAATCCTCGGCGTATTTAAAATTTGCGACAGTAAAAATTATTTTTTGAAAAATTTACTATAGAAAAGGCAATCCTCGGCGTATGTAAAATTTGCGACAGTAAAAAATTATTTTTTGATAAATTTACGAAAAGGCAAACCTCGGCGTATTTAAAATTTGCGACAGTCAAAATTTATTTTTTGACAAATTCACTATAGGAAAGGCAATCCTCGGCGTATTAAAAATTTGCGACCGTAAAAAATAATTTTTTGATAAATTTACTATAGAAAAGTCAATCCTCGACGTATTTAAAATATGCGACAGTAAAAAATTATTTTTTGAAAAATTTACTATAGAAAAGGCAATCCTCGGCGTATTTAAAATTTGCGACAGTAAAAAATTATTTTTTGAACAATTTACTATAGAAAAGGCAATCCCCTTCGTATTTAAAATTTGCGACAGTAAAAAATTATTTTTTGAAAAATTTACTATAGAAAAGGCAATCCTCGGCGTATTTAAAATTTGCGACAGTAAAAAATTATTTTTTGAAAAATTTACTATAGAAAAGGCAATCCTCGGCGTATTTAAAATTTGCGACAGTAAAAAATTATTTTTTGAAAAATTTACTATAGAAAAGGCAATCCTCGGCGTATGTAAAATTTGCGACAGTAAAAAATTATTTTTTGATAAATTTACTATAGAAAAGGCAAACCTCGGCGTATTTAAAATTTGCGACAGTCAAAATTTATTTTTTGACAAATTCACTATAGGAAAGGCAATCCTCGGCGTATTAAAAATTTGCGACCGTAAAAAATAATTTTTTGATAAATTTACTATAGAAAAGTCAATCCTCGACGTATTTAAAATTTGCGACAGTAAAAAATTATTTTTTGAAAAATTTACTATAGAAAAGGCAATCCTCGGCGTATTTAAAATTTGCGACAGTAAAAAATTATTTTTTGAACAATTTACTATAGAAAAGGCAATCCCCTTCGTATTTAAAATTTGCGACAGTAAAAAATTATTTTTTGAAAAATTTACTATAGAAAAGGCAATCCTCGGCGTATTTAAAATTTGCGACAGTAAAAAATTATTTTTTGAAAAATTTACTATAGAAAAGGCAATCCTCGACGTACTTAAAATTTGCGACAGTAAAAAATTATGTTTTGAAAAATTTACTATAGAAAAGGCAATCCTCGGCGTATTTAAAATTTGCGACAGGAAAAAATTATTTTTTGAAAAATTTACTATAGAAAAGGCAATCCTCGGCGTATTTAAAATTTGCGACAGTAAAAAATTATTTTTTGAAAAATTTACTATAGAAAAGGCAATCCTCGGCGTTTTTAAAATTTGCGACAGTAAAAAATTATTTTTTGAAAAATTTACTATAGAAAAGGCAATCCTCGGCGTATATAAAATTTGCGACAGTAAAAAATTATTTTTGAAAAACTTACTATAGAAAAGGCAATCCTCGTCGTATTTAAAATTTGCGACAGTAAAAAATTATTTTTTGAAAAATTTACTATAGAAAAGGCAATCCTCGACGTATTTAAAATTTGCGACAGTAAAAATTTATTTTTTGACAAATTCACTATAGAAAAGGCAATCCTCGGCGTATTATAAATTTGCGACCGTAAAAAATAATTTTTTGAGAAATTTACTATAGAAAAGGCAATCCTCGGCGTATTTAAAACTTGCGACAGTAAAAAATTATGTTTTGAAAAATTTACTATAGAAAAGGCAATTCTCGGCGTATTTAAAATTTGCGACAGTAAAAATTTATTTTTTGACAAATTCACTATAGAAAAGGCAATCCACGGCGTATTAAAAATTTGCGACCGTAAAAAATAATTTTTGAGAAATTTAATATAGAAAAGGCAATCCTCGACGTATTTAAAATTTGCGACAGTAAAAAATTATTTTTTGAAAAATTTACTATAGAAAAGGCAATCCTCGGCGTATTTAAAATTTGCCACAGTAAAAAATTACTTTTTGAAAAATTTACTATAGAAAAGGCAATTATCGGCGTATTTAAAATTTGCTACAGTAAAAAATTATTTTTTGAAAAATTTACTATAGAAAAGGCAATTATCGGCGTATTTAAAATTTGCGACAGTAAAAAATTATTTTTTGAAAAATTTACTATAGAAAAGGCAATCCTCGGCGTATTTAAAATTTGCGACAGTAAAAATTTATTTTTTGACAAATTCACTATAGAAAAGGCAATCCTCGGCGTATTAAAAATTTGCGACCGTAAAAAATAATTTTTTGAGAAATTTACTATAGAAAAGGCAATCCTCGGCGTATTTAAAATTTGCGACAGTAAAAAATTATTTTTTGAAAAATTTACTATAGAAAAGGCAATCCTCGGTGTATTTAAAATTTGCGACAGTAAAAAATTATTTTTTGAAAAATTTACTATAGAAAAGGCAATCCTCGGCGTATTTAAAATTTGCGACAGTAAAAAATTATTTTTTGAAAAATTTACTATAGAAAAGGAAATCCTCGGCGTATTTAAAATTTGCGACAGTAAAAATTTATTTTTTGACAAATTCACTATAGAAAAGGCAATCCTCGGCGTATTAAAAATTTGCGACCGTAAAAAATAAGTTTTTGAGAAATTTACTATAGAAAAGGCAATCCTCGGCGTATTTAAAATTTGCGACAGTAAAAAATTATTTTTTGAAAAATTTACTATAGAAAAGGCAATCCTCGGCGTATTTAAAATTTGCGACAGTAAAAAATTATTTTTTGAAAAATTTACTATAGAAAAGGCAATCCTCGGCGTATTTAAAATTTGCGACAGTAAAAAATTATTTTTTGAAATATTTACTATAGAAAATGCAATCCTCGGCGTATTTAAAATTTGCGACAGTAAAAAATTATTTTTTGAAAAATTTACTATAGAAAAGGCAATCCTCGGCGTATGTAAAATTTGCGACAGTAAAAAATTATTTTTTGATAAATTTACTATAGAAAAGGCAATCCTCGGCGTATTTAAAATTTGCGACAGTCAAAATTTATTTTTTGACAAATTCACTATAGGAAAGGCAATCCTCGGCGTATTAAAAATTTGCGACCGTAAAAAATAATTTTTTGATAAATTTACTATAGAAAAGTCAATCCTCGACGTATTTAAAATTTGCGACAGTAAAAAATTATTTTTTGATAAAT
>CAWUPM010001291.1:0-32822 GCA_963924295.1 Dioctria rufipes
GGCAATCCTCGACGTTTTTAAAATTTGCGACAGTAAAATGTTATTTTTTGAAAAATTTACTATAGAAAAGGCAATCCTCGGCGTATTTAAAATTTGCGACAGTAAAAAATTATTTTTTGAAAAATTTACTATAGAAAAGGCAATCCTCGGCGTATTTAAAATTTCCGACAGTAAAAAATTATTTTTTGAAAAATTTACTATAGAAAAGGCAATCCTGGGCGTATTTAAAATTTGCGACAGTAAAAAATTATTTTTTGAAAAATTTACTATAGAAAATGCAATCCTCGGCGTATTTAAAATTTGCGACAGGAAAAACTTATTTTTTGAAAAATTTACTATAGAAAAGGCAATCCTGGGCGTATTTAAAATTTGCGACAGCAAAAACTTATTTTTTGAAAAATTTACTATAGAAAAGGCAATCCTGGGCGTATTTAAAATTTGCGACAGTAAAAAATTTTTTTTTGAAAAATTTACTATAGAAAAGGCAATCCTCGACGTTTTTAAAATTTGCGACAGTAAAATGTTATTTTTTGAAAAATTTACTATAGAAAAGGCAATCCTCGGCGTATTTAAAATTTGCGACAGTAAAAAATTATTTTTTGAAAAATTTACTATAGAAAAGGCAATCCTCGGCGTATTTAAAATTTCCGACAGTAAAAAATTATTTTTTGAAAAATTTACTATAGAAAAGGCAATCCTGGGCGTATTTAAAATTTGCGACAGTAAAAAATTGTTTTTTGAAAAATTTACTATAGAAAATGCAATCCTCGGCGTATTTAAAATTTGCGACAGCAAAAACTTATTTTTTTGAAAAATTTACTATAGAAAAGGCAATCCTGGGCGTATGTAAAATTTACGACAGTAAAAAATTATTTTTTGAAAAATGAATTATAGAAAAGGCAATCCTCGGCGTATTTAAAATTTGCTACAGTAAAAAATTATTTTTTGAAAAATTTACTATAGAAAAGGCAATCCTCGACGTTTTTAAAATTTGCGACAGTAAAATGTTATTTTTTGAAAAATTTACTATAGAAAAGGCAATCCTCGGCGTATTTAAAATTTGCGACAGTAAAAAATTATTTTTTGAAAAATTTACTATAGAAAAGGCAATCCTCGGCGTATTTAAAATTTCCGACAGTAAAAAATTATTTTTTGAAAAATTTACTATAGAAAATGCAATCCTCGGCGTATTTAAAATTTGCGACAATAAAAAATTATTTTTTGAAAAATTTACTATAGAAAAGGCAATCCTCGGCGTATTTAAAATTTGCTACAGTAAAAAATTGTTTTTTGAAATATTTACTATAGAAAAGGCAATCCTTGACGTTTTTAAAATTTGCGACAGTAAAAAATTATTTTTTGAAAAATTTACTATAGAAAATGCAATCCTCGGCGTATTTAAAATTTGCGACAATAAAAAATTATTTTTTGAAAATTTACTATAGAAAAGGCAATCCTCGGCGTATTTAAAATTTGCGACAGTAAAAAAATATTTTTTGAAAAATTTACTATAGAAAAGGCAATCCTCGGCGTATTTAAAATTTGCGACAGTAAAAAATTATTTTTTGAAAAATTTACTATAGAAAAGGCAATCTTCGGCGTATTTAAAATTTGCGACAGCAAAAAATTCTTTTTTGAAAAATTTACTATGGAAAAGGCAATCCTCGACGTATTTAAAACTTGCGACAGTAAAAAATTATTTTTTGAAAAATTTACTATAGAAAAGGCAATCCTCGGCGTATTTAAAATTTGCGACAGTAAAAAATTATTTTTTGAAAAATTTACTATAGAAAAGGCAATCCTCGGCGTATTTAAAATTTGCGACAGTAAAAAATTATTTTTTGAAAAATTTACTATGGAAAAGGCAATACTTGGCGTATTTAAAATTTGCGACAGTAAAAAATTATTTTTTGAAAAATTTACTATAGAAAAGGCAATCCTCGGCGTATTTAAAATTTCCGACAGTAAAAAATTATTTTTTGAAAAATTTACTATAGAAAATGCAATCCTCGGCGTATTTAAAATTTGCGACAATAAAAAATTATTTTTTGAAAAATTTACTATAGAAAAGGCAATCCTCGGGCGTATTTAAAATTTGCGACAGTAAAAAATTATTTTTTGAAAAATTTACTATAGAAAAGGCAATCTTCGGCGTATTTAAAATTTGCGACAGTAAAAAATTATTTTTTGAAAAATTTACTATAGAAAAGGCAATCCTCGGCGTATTTAAAATTTGCGACAGTAAAAAATTATTTTTTGAAAAATTTACTATAGAAAAGGCAATCCTCGGCGTATTTAAAATTTGCGACAGTAAAATGTTATTTTTTGAAAAATTTACTATAGAAAAGGAAATCCTCGGCGTATTTAAAATTTGCGACAGCAAAAAAATAATTTTTTGAAAAATTTACTATAGAAAAGGCAATCCTCGGCGTATTTAAAATTTCCGACAGTAAAAAATTGTTTTTTGAAAAATTTACTATAGAAAAGGAAATCCTCGGCGTATTTAAAATTTGCGACAGCAAAAAAATTATTTTTTGAAAAATTTACTATAGAAAAGGCAATCCTCGGCGTATTTAAAATTTCCGACAGTAAAAAATTATTTTTTTAAAAATTTACTATAGAAAAGGCAATCCTCGGCGTATTTAAAATTTGCGACAGTAAAAAATTATTTTTTGAAAAATTTACTATAGAAAATGCAATCCTCGGCGTACTTAAAATTTGCGACAATAAAAAATTATTTTTTGAAAATTTACTATAGAAAAGGCAATCCTGGGCGTATTTAAAATTTGCGACAGTAAAAAATAATTTTTTGAAAATTTACTATAGAAAAGGCAATCCTCGGCGTATTTAAAATTTCCGACAGTAAAAAATTATTTTTTTGAAAAATTTACTATAGAAAAGGCAATCCTGGGCGTATTTAAAATTTCCGACAGTAAAAAATTATTTTTTGAAAAATTTACTATAGAAAATGCAATCCTCGGCGTATTTAAAATTTGCGACAATAAAAAATTATTTTTTGAAAAATTTACTATAGAAAAGGCAATCCTCGGGCGTATTTAAAATTTGCGACAGTAAAAAATTATTTTTTTGAAAAATTTACTATAGAAAAGGCAATCTTCGGCGTATTTAAAATTTGCTACAGTAAAAAATTGTTTTTTGAAATATTTACTATAGAAAAGGCAATCCTCGACGTTTTTAAAATTTGCGACAGTAAAAAATTATTTTTTGAAAAATTTACTATAGAAAATGCAATCCTCGGCGTATTTAAAATTTGCGACAATAAAAAATTATTTTTTGAAAATTTACTATAGAAAAGGCAATCCTCGGCGTATTTAAAATTTGCGACAGTAAAAAAATATTTTTTTAAAAATTTACTATAGAAAAGGCAATCCTCGGCGTATTTAAAATTTGCGACAGTAAAAAATTATTTTTTGAAAAATTTACTATAGAAAAGGCAATCTTCGGCGTATTTAAAATTTGCGACAGCAAAAAATTCTTTTTTGAAAATTTACTATGGAAAAGGCAATCCTCGGCGTATTTAAAACTTGCGACAGTAAAAAATTATTTTTTGAAAAATTTACTATAGAAAAGGCAATCCTCGGCGTATTTAAAATTTGCGACAGTAAAAAATTATTTTTTGAAAAATTTACTATAGAAAAGGCAATCCTCGGCGTATTTAAAATTTGCTACAGTAAAAAATTGTTTTTTGAAATATTTACTATAGAAAAGGCAATCCTCGACGTTTTTAAAATTTGCGACAATAAAAAATTATTTTTGAAAAATTTACTATAGAAAAGGCAATCCTCGGCGTATTTAAAATTTGCTACAGTAAAAAATTGTTTTTTGAAATATTTACTATAGAAAAGGCAATCCTCGACGTTTTTAAAATTTGCGACAGTAAAAAATTGTTTTTTGAAAAATTTACTATAGAAAAGGCAATCCTCGGCGTATTTAAAATTTGCGACAGTAAAAAATTATTTTTTGAAAAATTTACTATAGAAAAGGCAATCCTCGGCGTATTTAAAATTTCCGACAGTAAAAAATTATTTTTTGAAAAATTTACTATAGAAAAGGCAATCCTGGGCGTATTTAAAATTTGCGACATTAAAAAATTGTTTTTTGAAAAATTTACTATAGAAAAGGCAATCCTCGGCGTATTTAAAATTTGCGACAGTAAAAAATTATTTTTTGAAAAATTTACTATAGAAAAGGCAATCCTCGGCGTATTTAAAATTTCCGACAGTAAAAAATTATTTTTTGAAAAATTTACTATAGAAAAGGCAATCCTGGGCGTATTTAAAATTTGCGACAATAAAAAATTGTTTTTTGAAAAATTTACTATAGAAAATGCAATCCTCGGCGTATTTAAAATTTGCGACAGGAAAAACTTATTTTTTGAAAAATTTACTATAGAAAAGGCAATCCTCGACGTTTTTAAAATTTGCGACAGTAAAATGTTATTTTTTGAAAAATTTACTATAGAAAAGGCAATCCTCGGCGTATTTAAAATTTGCGACAGTAAAAAATTATTTTTTGAAAAATTTACTATAGAAAAGGCAATCCTCGGCGTATTTAAAATTTCCGACAGTAAAAAATTATTTTTTGAAAAATTTACTATAGAAAAGGCAATCCTGGGCGTATTTAAAATTTGCGACAGTAAAAAATTATTTTTTGAAAAATTTACTATAGAAAATGCAATCCTCGGCGTATTTAAAATTTGCGACAGGAAAACTTATTTTTTGAAAAATTTACTATAGAAAAGGCAATCCTGGGCGTATTTAAAATTTGCGACAGCAAAAACTTATTTTTTGAAAAATTTACTATAGAAAAGGCAATCCTGGGCGTATTTAAAATTTGCGACAGTAAAAAATTTTTTTTTGAAAAATTTACTATAGAAAAGGCAATCCTCGACGTTTTTAAAATTTGCGACAGTAAAATGTTATTTTTTGAAAAATTTACTATAGAAAAGGCAATCCTCGGCGTATTTAAAATTTGCGACAGTAAAAAATTATTTTTTGAAAAATTTACTATAGAAAAGGCAATCCTCGGCGTATTTAAAATTTCCGACAGTAAAAAATTATTTTTTGAAAAATTTACTATAGAAAAGGCAATCCTGGGGGTATTTAAAATTTGCGACAGTAAAAAATTGTTTTTTGAAAAATTTACTATAGAAAATGCAATCCTCGGCGTGTTTAAAATTTGCGACAGCAAAAACTTATTTTTTGAAAAATTTACTATAGAAAAGGCAATCCTGGGCGTGTGTAAAATTTACGACAGTAAAAAATTATTTTTTGAAAAATGTACTATAGAAAAGGCAATCCTCGGGGTATTTAAAATTTGCTACAGTAAAAAATTATTTTTTGATAAATTTACTATAGAAAAGGCAATCCTCGACGTTTTTAAAATTTGCGACAGTAAAATGTTATTTTTTGAAAAATTTACTATAGAAAAGGCAATCCTCGGCGTATTTAAAATTTGCGACAGTAAAAAATTATTTTTTGAAAAATTTACTATAGAAAAGGCAATCCTCGGCGTATTTAAAATTTCCGACAGTAAAAAATTATTTTTTGAAAAATTTACTATAGAAAATGCAATCCTCGGCGTATTTAAAATTTGCGACAATAAAAAATTATTTTTTGAAAAATTTACTATAGAAAAGGCAATCCTCGGCGTATTTAAAATTTGCTACAGTAAAAAATTGTTTTTTGAAATATTTACTATAGAAAAGGCAATCCTCGACGTTTTTAAAATTTGCGACAGTAAAAAATTATTTTTTGAAAAATTTACTATAGAAAATGCAATCCTCGGCGTATTTAAAATTTGCGACAATAAAAAATTATTTTTTGAAAATTTACTATAGAAAAGGCAATCCTCGGCGTATTTAAAATTTGCGACAGTAAAAAAATATTTTTTGAAAAATTTACTATAGAAAAGGCAATCCTCGGCGTATTTAAAATTTGCGACAGTAAAAAATTATTTTTTGAAAAATTTACTATAGAAAAGGCAATCTTCGGCGTATTTAAAATTTGCGACAGCAAAAAATTCTTTTTTGAAAAATTTACTATGGAAAAGGCAATCCTCGGCGTATTTAAAACTTGCGACAGTAAAAAATTATTTTTTGAAAAATTTACTATAGAAAAGGCAATCCTCGGCGTATTTAAAATTTGCGACAGTAAAAAATTATTTTTTGAAAAATTTACTATAGAAAAGGCAATCCTCGGCGTATTTAAAATTTGCGACAGTAAAAAATTATTTTTTGAAAAATTTACTATGGAAAAGGCAATACTTGGCGTATTTAAAATTTGCGACAGTAAAAAATTATTTTTTGAAAAATTTACTATAGAAAAGGCAATCCTCAGCGTATTTAAAATTTCCGACAGTAAAAAATTATTTTTTGAAAAATTTACTATAGAAAATGCAATCCTCGGCGTATTTAAAATTTGCGACAATAAAAAATTATTTTTTGAAAAATTTACTATAGAAAAGGCAATCCTCGACGTTTTTAAAATTTGCGACAGTAAAAAATTATTTTTTGAAAAATTTACTATAGAAAATGCAATCCTCGGCGTATTTAAAATTTGCGACAATAAAAAATTATTTTTTGAAAATTTACTATAGAAAAGGCAATCCTCGGCGTATTTAAAATTTGCGACAGTAAAAAAATATTTTTTGAAAAATTTACTATAGAAAAGGCAATCCTCGGCGTATTTAAAATTTGCGACAGTAAAAAATTATTTTTTGAAAAATTTACTATAGAAAAGGCAATCTTCGGCGTATTTAAAATTTGCGACAGCAAAAAATTCTTTTTTGAAAAATTTACTATGGAAAAGGCAATCCTCGGCGTATTTAAAACTTGCGACAGTAAAAAATTATTTTTTGAAAAATTTACTATAGAAAAGGCAATCCTCGGCGTATTTAAAATTTGCGACAGTAAAAAATTATTTTTTGAAAAATTTACTATAGAAAAGGCAATCCTCGGCGTATTTAAAATTTGCGACAGTAAAAAATTATTTTTTGAAAAATTTACTATGGAAAAGGCAATACTTGGCGTATTTAAAATTTGCGACAGTAAAAAATTATTTTTTGAAAAATTTACTATAGAAAAGGCAATCCTCAGCGTATTTAAAATTTCCGACAGTAAAAAATTATTTTTTGAAAAATTTACTATAGAAAATGCAATCCTCGGCGTATTTAAAATTTGCGACAGTAAAAAATTATTTTTTGAAAAATTTACTATGGAAAAGGCAATACTTGGCGTATTTAAAATTTGCGACAGTAAAAAATTATTTTTTGAAAAATTTACTATAGAAAAGGCAATCCTCAGCGTATTTAAAATTTCCGACAGTAAAAAATTATTTTTTGAAAAATTTACTATAGAAAATGCAATCCTCGGCGTATTTAAAATTTGCGACAATAAAAAATTATTTTTTGAAAAATTTACTATAGAAAAGGCAATCCTCGGGCGTATTTAAAATTTGCGACAGTAAAAAATTATTTTTTGAAAAATTTACTATAGAAAAGGCAATCTTCGGCGTATTTAAATTTTGCGACAGTAAAAAATTATTTTTTGAAAAATTTACTATAGAAAAGGCAATCCTCGGCGTATTTAAAATTTGCGACAGTAAAAAATTATTTTTTGAAAAATTTACTATAGAAAAGGCAATCCTCGGCGTATTTAAAATTTGCGACAGTAAAATGTTATTTTTTGAAAAATTTACTATAGAAAAGGAAATCCTCGGCGTATTTAAAATTTGCGACAGCAAAAAAATTATTTTTTGAAAAATTTACTATAGAAAAGGCAATCCTCGGCGTATTTAAAATTTCCGACAGTAAAAAATTATTTTTTGAAAAATTTACTTTAGAAAAGGAAATCCTCGGCGTATTTAAAATTTGCGACAGCAAAAAAATTATTTTTTGAAACATTTACTATAGAAAAGGCAATCCTCGGCGTATTTAAAATTTCCGACAGTAAAAAATTATTTTTTGAAAAATTTACTATAGAAAAGGCAATCCTCGGCGTATTTAAAATTTGCGACAGTAAAAAATTATTTTTTGAAAAATTTACTATAGAAAATGCAATCCTCGGCGTACTTAAAATTTGCGACAATAAAAAATTATTTTTTGAAAATTTACTATAGAAAAGGCAATCCTGGGCGTATTTAAAATTTGCGACAGTAAAAAATTATTTTTTGAAAATTTACTATAGAAAAGGCAATCCTCGGCGTATTTAAAATTTCCGACAGTAAAAAATTATTTTTTGAAAAATTTACTATAGAAAATGCAATCCTCGGCGTATTTAAAATTTGCGACAATAAAAAATTATTTTTTGAAAAATTTACTATAGAAAAGGCAATCCTCGGGCGTATTTAAAATTTGCGACAGTAAAAAATTATTTTTTGAAAAATTTACTATAGAAAAGGCAATCTTCGGCGTATTTAAAATTTGCGACAGTAAAAAATTATTTTTTGAAAAATTTACTATAGAAAAGGCAATCCTCGGCGTATTTAAAATTTGCGACAGTAAAAAATAATTTTTTGAAAAATTTACTATAGAAAAGGCAATCCTCGGCGTATTTAAAATTTGCGACAGTAAAATGTTATTTTTAAAATTTACTATAGAAAAGGAAATCCTCGGCGTATTTAAAATTTGCGACAGCAAAAAAATTATTTTTTGAAAAATTTACTATAGAAAAGGCAATCCTCGGCGTATTTAAAATTTGCGACAGTAAAAAATTATTTTTTGAAAAATTTACTATAGAAAATGCAATCCTCGGCGTACTTAAAATTTGCGACAATAAAAAATTATTTTTTGAAAATTTACTATAGAAAAGGCAATCCTGGGCGTATTTAAAATTTGCGACAGTAAAAAATTATTTTTTGAAAATTTACTATAGAAAAGGCAATCCTCGGCGTATTTAAAATTTGCGACAGCAAAAACTTATTTTTTGAAAAATTTACTATAGAAAAGGCAATCCTCGGCGTATTTAAAATTTGCGACAATAAAAAATTATTTTTTGAAAAATGTACTATAGAAAAGGCAATCCTCGGCGTATTTAAAATTTGCTACAGTAAAAAATTATTTTTTGAAAAATTTACTATAGAAAAGGCAATCCTCGACGTTTTTAAAACTTGCGACAGTAAAATGTTATTTTTTGAAAAATTTACTATAGAAAAGGCAATCCTAGGCGTATTTAAAATTTGCGACAGTAAAAAATTATTTTTTGAAAAATTTACTATAGAAAAGGCAATCCTCGGCGTATTTAAAATTTCCGACAGTAAAAAATTATTTTTTGAAAAATTTACTATAGAAAAGGCAATCCTGGGCGTATTTAAAATTTGCGACAGTAAAAAATTATTTTTTGAAAAATTTACTATAGAAAATGCAATCCTCGGCGTATTTAAAATTTGCGACAGGAAAAACTTATTTTTTGAAAAATTTACTATAGAAAAGGCAATCCTGGGCGTATTTAAAATTTGCGACAACAAAAACTTATTTTTTGAAAAATTTACTATAGAAAAGGCAATCCTGGGCGTATTTAAAATTTGCGACAGTAAACAATTTTTTTTTGAAAAATTTACTATAGAAAAGGCAATCCTCGACGTTTTTAAAATTTGCGACAGTAAAATGTTATTTTTTGAAAAATTTACTATAGAAAAGGCAATCCTCGGCGTATTTAAAATTTGCGACAGTAAAAAATTATTTTTTGAAAAATTTACTATAGAAAAGGCAATCCTCGGCGTATTTAAAATTTCCGACAGTAAAAAATTATTTTTTGAAAAATTTACTGTAGAAAAGGCAATCCTGGGCGTATTTAAAATTTGCGACAGTAAAAAATTGTTTTTTGAAAAATTTACTATAGAAAATGCAATCCTCGGCGTATTTAAAATTTGCGACAGCAAAAACTTATTTTTTGAAAAATTTACTATAGAAAAGGCAATCCTGGGCGTATGTAAAATTTACGACAGTAAAAAATTATTTTTTGAAAAATGTACTATAGAAAAGGCAATCCTCGGCGTATTTAAAATTTGCTACAGTAAAAAATTATTTTTTGAAAAATTTACTATAGAAAAGGCAGTCCTCGACGTTTTTAAAATTTGCGACAGTAAAATGTTATTTTTTGAAAAATTTACTATAGAAAAGGCAATCCTCGGCGTATTTAAAATTTGCTACAGTAAAAAATTATTTTTTGAAAAATTTACTATAGAAAAGGCAATCCTCGACGTTTTTAAAATTTGCGACAGTAAAATGTTATTTTTTGAAAAATTTACTATAGAAAAGGCAATCCTCGGCGTATTTAAAATTTGCGACAGTAAAAAATTATTTTTTGAAAAATTTACTATAGAAAAGGCAATCCTCGGCGTATTTAAAATTTCCGACAGTAAAAAATTATTTTTTGAAAAATTTACTATAGAAAAGGAAATCCTCGGCGTATTTAAAATTTGCGACAGCAAAAAAATTGTTTTTTGAAAAATTTACTATAGAAAAGGCAATCCTCGGCGTATTTAAAATTTCCGACAGTAAAAAATTATTTTTTGAAAAATTTACTATAGAAAAGGCAATCCTCGGCGTATTTAAAATTTGCGACAGTAAAAAATTATTTTTTGAAAAATTTACTATAGAAAAGGCAATCCTCGGCGTATTTAAAATTTCCGACAGTAAAAAATTATTTTTTGAAAAATTTACTATAGAAAAGGCAATCCTGGGCGTATTTAAAATTTGCGACAGTAAAAAATTATTTTTTGAAAAATTTACTATAGAAAATGCAATCCTCGGCGAATTTAAAATTTGCGACAGGAAAAACTTATTTTTTGAAAAATTTACTATAGAAAAGGCAATCCTGGGCGTATTTAAAATTTGCGACAACAAAAACTTATTTTTTGAAAAATTTACTATAGAAAAGGCAATCCTGGGCGTATTTAAAATTTGCGACAGTAAACAATTTTTTTTTGAAAAATTTACTATAGAAAAGGCAATCCTCGACGTTTTTAAAATTTGCGACAGTAAAATGTTATTTTTTGAAAAATTTACTATAGAAAAGGCAATCCTCGGCGTATTTAAAATTTGCTACAGTAAAAAATTATTTTTTGAAAAATTTACTATAGAAAAGGCAATCCTCGACGTTTTTAAAATTTGCGACAGTAAAATGTTATTTTTTGAAAAATTTACTATAGAAAAGGCAATCCTCGGCGTATTTAAAATTTGCGACAGTAAAAAATTATTTTTTGAAAAATTTACTATAGAAAAGGCAATCCTCGGCGTATTTAAAATTTCCGACAGTAAAAAATTATTTTTTGAAAAATTTACTATAGAAAAGGAAATCCTCGGCGTATTTAAAATTTGCGACAGCAAAAAAATTATTTTTTGAAAAATTTACTATAGAAAAGGCAATCCTCGGCGTATTTAAAATTTCCGACAGTAAAAAATTATTTTTTGAAAAATTTACTATAGAAAAGGCAATCCTCGACGTTTTTAAAATTTGCGACAGTAAAATGTTATTTTTTGAAAAATTTACTATAGAAAAGGCAATCCTCGGCGTATTTAAAATTTGCGACAGTAAAAAATTATTTTTTGAAAAATTTACTATAGAAAAGGCAATCCTCGGCGTATTTAAAATTTCCGACAGTAAAAAATTATTTTTTGAAAAATTTACTATAGAAAAGGAAATCCTCGGCGTATTTAAAATTTGCGACAGCAAAAAAATTATTTTTTGAAAAATTTACTATAGAAAAGGCAATCCTCGGCGTATTTAAAATTTCCGACAGTAAAAAATTATTTTTTGAAAAATTTACTATAGAAAAGGCAATCCTCGGCGTATTTAAAATTTGCGACAGTAAAAAATTATTTTTTGAAAAATTTACTATAGAAAATGCAATCCTCGGCGTACTTAAAATTTGCGACAATAAAAAATTATTTTTTGAAAATTTACTATAGAAAAGGCAATCCTGGGCGTATTTAAAATTTGCGACAGTAAAAAATTATTTTTTGAAAATTTACTATAGAAAAGGCAATCCTCGGCGTATTTAAAATTTGCGACAGCAAAAACTTATTTTTTGAAAAATTTACTATAGAAAAGGCAATCCTGGGCGTATGTAAAATTTACGACAGTAAAACATTATTTTTTGAAAAATGTACTATAGAAAAGGCAATCCTCGGCGTATTTAAAATTTGCTACAGTAAAAAATTATTTTTTGAAAAATTTACTATAGAAAAGGCAATCCTCGACGTTTTTAAAATTTGCGACAGTAAAATGTTATTTTTTGAAAAATTTACTATAGAAAAGGCAATCCTCGGCGTATTTAAAATTTGCTACAGTAAAAAATTATTTTTTGAAAAATTTACTATAGAAAAGGCAATCCTCGACGTTTTTAAAATTTGCGACAGTAAAATGTTATTTTTTGAAAAATTTACTATAGAAAAGGCAATCCTCGGCGTATTTAAAATTTGCGACAGTAAAAAATTATTTTTTGAAAAATTTACTATAGAAAAGGCAATCCTCGGCGTATTTAAAATTTCCGACAGTAAAAAATTATTTTTTGAAAAATTTACTATAGAAAAGGAAATCCTCGGCGTATTTAAAATTTGCGACAGCAAAAAAATTATTTTTTGAAAAATTTACTATAGAAAAGGCAATCCTCGGCGTATTTAAAATTTCCGACAGTAAAAAATTATTTTTTGAAAAATTTACTATAGAAAAGGCAATCCTCGGCGTATTTAAAATTTGCGACAGTAAAAAATTATTTTTTGAAAAATTTACTATAGAAAATGCAATCCTCGGCGTACTTAAAATTTGCGACAATAAAAAATTATTTTTTGAAAATTTACTATAGAAAAGGCAATCCTGGGCGTATTTAAAATTTGCGACAGTAAAAAATTATTTTTTGAAAATTTACTATAGAAAAGGCAATCCTCGGCGTATTTAAAATTTGCGACAGCAAAAACTTATTTTTTGAAAAATTTACTATAGAAAAGGCAATCCTGGGCGTATTTAAAATTTGCGACAGTAAAAAATTATTTTTTGAAAAATTTACTATAGAAAATGCAATCCTCGGCGTATTTAAAATTTGCGACAATAAAAAATTATTTTTTGAAAAATTTACTATAGAAAAGGCAATCCTCGGCGTATTTAAAATTTGCGACAATAAAAAATTATTTTTTGAAAAATGTACTATAGAAAAGGCAATCCTCGGCGTATTTAAAATTTGCTACAGTAAAAAATTATTTTTTGAAAAATTTACTATAGAAAAGGCAATCCTCGACGTTTTTAAAATTTGCGACAGTAAAATGTTATTTTTTGAAAAATTTACTATAGAAAAGGCAATCCTCGGCGTATTTAAAATTTGCGACAGTAAAAAATTATTTTTTGAAAAATTTACTATAGAAAAGGCAATCCTCGGCGTATTTAAAATTTCCGACAGTAAAAAATTATTTTTTGAAAAATTTACTATAGAAAAGGCAATCCTGGGCGTATTTAAAATTTGCGACAGTAAAAAATTATTTTTTGAAAAATTTACTATAGAAAATGCAATCCTCGGCGTATTTAAAATTTGTGACAGGAAAAACTTATTTTTTGAAAAATTTACTATAGAAAAGGCAATCCTGGGCGTATTTAAAATTTGCGACAGCAAAAACTTATTTTTTGAAAAATTTACTATAGAAAAGGCAATCCTGGGCGTATTTAAAATTTGCGACAGTAAAAAATTTTTTTTTGAAAAATTTACTATAGAAAACTCAATCCTCGACGTTTTTAAAATTTGCGACAGTAAAATGTTATTTTTTGAAAAATTTACTATAGAAAAGGCAATCCTCGGCGTATTTAAAATTTGCGACAGTAAAAAACAATTTTTTGAAAAATTTACTACAGAAAAGGCAATCCTCGGCGTATTTAAAATTTCCGACAGTAAAAAATTATTTTTTGAAAAATTTACTATAGAAAAGACAATCCTGGGCGTATGTAAAATTTACGACAGTAAAAAATTATTTTTTGAAAAATGTACTATAGAAAAGGCAATCCTCGGCGTATTTAAAATTAGCTACAGTAAAAAATTATTTTTTGAAAAATTTACTACAGAAAAGGCAATCCTCGACGTTTTTAAAATTTGCGACAGTAAAATGTTATTTTTTGAAAAATTTACTATAGAAAAGGCAATCCTCGGCGTATTTAAAATTTGCGACAGTAAAAAATTATTTTTTGAAAAATTTACTATAGAAATGGCAATCCTCGGCGTATTTAAAATTTCCGACAGTAAAAAATTATTTTTTGAAAAATTTACTATAGAAAATGCAATCCTCGGCGTATTTAAAATTTGCGACAATAAAAAATTATTTTTTGAAAAATTTACTATAGAAAAGGCAATCCTCGGCGTATTTAAAATTTGCTACAGTAAAAAATTGTTTTTTGAAATATTTACTATAGAAAAGGCAATCCTCGACGTTTTTAAAATTTGCGACAGTAAAAAATTATTTTTTGAAAAATTTACTATAGAAAATGCAATCCTCGGCGTATTTAAAATTTGCGACAATAAAAAATTATTTTTTGAAAATTTACTATAGAAAAGGCAATCCTCGGCGTATTTAAAATTTGCGACAGTAAAAAAATATTTTTTGAAAAATTTACTATAGAAAAGGCAATCCTCGGCGTA
This sequence comes from Dioctria rufipes, assembly GCA_963924295.1. NCBI lineage: Eukaryota > Metazoa > Arthropoda > Insecta > Diptera > Asilidae > Dioctria > Dioctria rufipes. The sequence goes on from CAWUPM010001291.1 coordinate 14,640, forward strand.
TTTAAAATTTGCGACAGTAAAAAATTATTTTTTGAAAAATTTACTATAGAAAAGGCAATCTTCGGCGTATTTAAAATTTGCGACAGCAAAAAATTCTTTTTTGAAAAATTTACTATGGAAAAGGCAATCCTCGGCGTATTTAAAACTTGCGACAGTAAAAAATTATTTTTTGAAAAATTTACTATAGAAAAGGCAATCCTCGGCGTATTTAAAATTTGCGACAGTAAAAAATTATTTTTTGAAAAATTTACTATAGAAAAGGCAATCCTCGGCGTATTTAAAATTTGCGACAGTAAAAAATTATTTTTTGAAAAATTTACTATGGAAAAGGCAATACTTGGCGTATTTAAAATTTGCGACAGTAAAAAATTATTTTTTGAAAAATTTACTATAGAAAAGGCAATCCTCAGCGTATTTAAAATTTCCGACAGTAAAAAATTATTTTTTGAAAAATTTACTATAGAAAATGCAATCCTCGGCGTATTTAAAATTTGCGACAATAAAAAATTATTTTTTGAAAAATTTACTATAGAAAAGGCAATCCTCGACGTTTTTAAAATTTGCGACAGTAAAAAATTATTTTTTGAAAAATTTACTATAGAAAATGCAATCCTCGGCGTATTTAAAATTTGCGACAATAAAAAATTATTTTTTGAAAATTTACTATAGAAAAGGCAATCCTCGGCGTATTTAAAATTTGCGACAGTAAAAAAATATTTTTTGAAAAATTTACTATAGAAAAGGCAATCCTCGGCGTATTTAAAATTTGCGACAGTAAAAAATTATTTTTTGAAAAATTTACTATAGAAAAGGCAATCTTCGGCGTATTTAAAATTTGCGACAGCAAAAAATTCTTTTTTGAAAAATTTACTATGGAAAAGGCAATCCTCGGCGTATTTAAAACTTGCGACAGTAAAAAATTATTTTTTGAAAAATTTACTATAGAAAAGGCAATCCTCGGCGTATTTAAAATTTGCGACAGTAAAAAATTATTTTTTGAAAAATTTACTATAGAAAAGGCAATCCTCGGCGTATTTAAAATTTGCGACAGTAAAAAATTATTTTTTGAAAAATTTACTATGGAAAAGGCAATACTTGGCGTATTTAAAATTTGCGACAGTAAAAAATTATTTTTTGAAAAATTTACTATAGAAAAGGCAATCCTCAGCGTATTTAAAATTTCCGACAGTAAAAAATTATTTTTTGAAAAATTTACTATAGAAAATGCAATCCTCGGCGTATTTAAAATTTGCGACAGTAAAAAATTATTTTTTGAAAAATTTACTATGGAAAAGGCAATACTTGGCGTATTTAAAATTTGCGACAGTAAAAAATTATTTTTTGAAAAATTTACTATAGAAAAGGCAATCCTCAGCGTATTTAAAATTTCCGACAGTAAAAAATTATTTTTTGAAAAATTTACTATAGAAAATGCAATCCTCGGCGTATTTAAAATTTGCGACAATAAAAAATTATTTTTTGAAAAATTTACTATAGAAAAGGCAATCCTCGGGCGTATTTAAAATTTGCGACAGTAAAAAATTATTTTTGAAAAATTTACTATAGAAAAGGCAATCTTCGGCGTATTTAAATTTTGCGACAGTAAAAAATTATTTTTTGAAAAATTTACTATAGAAAAGGCAATCCTCGGCGTATTTAAAATTTGCGACAGTAAAAAATTATTTTTTGAAAAATTTACTATAGAAAAGGCAATCCTCGGCGTATTTAAAATTTGCGACAGTAAAATGTTATTTTTTGAAAAATTTACTATAGAAAAGGAAATCCTCGGCGTATTTAAAATTTGCGACAGCAAAAAAATTATTTTTTGAAAAATTTACTATAGAAAAGGCAATCCTCGGCGTATTTAAAATTTCCGACAGTAAAAAATTATTTTTTGAAAAATTTACTTTAGAAAAGGAAATCCTCGGCGTATTTAAAATTTGCGACAGCAAAAAAATTATTTTTTGAAACATTTACTATAGAAAAGGCAATCCTCGGCGTATTTAAAATTTCCGACAGTAAAAAATTATTTTTTGAAAAATTTACTATAGAAAAGGCAATCCTCGGCGTATTTAAAATTTGCGACAGTAAAAAATTATTTTTTGAAAAATTTACTATAGAAAATGCAATCCTCGGCGTACTTAAAATTTGCGACAATAAAAAATTATTTTTTGAAAATTTACTATAGAAAAGGCAATCCTGGGCGTATTTAAAATTTGCGACAGTAAAAAATTATTTTTTGAAAATTTACTATAGAAAAGGCAATCCTCGGCGTATTTAAAATTTCCGACAGTAAAAAATTATTTTTTGAAAAATTTACTATAGAAAATGCAATCCTCGGCGTATTTAAAATTTGCGACAATAAAAATTATTTTTTGAAAAATTTACTATAGAAAAGGCAATCCTCGGGCGTATTTAAAATTTGCGACAGTAAAAAATTATTTTTTGAAAAATTTACTATAGAAAAGGCAATCTTCGGCGTATTTAAAATTTGCGACAGTAAAAAATTATTTTTTGAAAAATTACTATAGAAAAGGCAATCCTCGGCGTATTTAAAATTTGCGACAGTAAAAAATAATTTTTTGAAAAATTTACTATAGAAAAGGCAATCCTCGGCGTATTTAAAATTTGCGACAGTAAAATGTTATTTTTAAAATTTACTATAGAAAAGGAAATCCTCGGCGTATTTAAAATTTGCGACAGCAAAAAAATTATTTTTTGAAAAATTTACTATAGAAAAGGCAATCCTCGGCGTATTTAAAATTTGCGACAGTAAAAAATTATTTTTTGAAAAATTTACTATAGAAAATGCAATCCTCGGCGTACTTAAAATTTGCGACAATAAAAAATTATTTTTTGAAAATTTACTATAGAAAAGGCAATCCTGGGCGTATTTAAAATTTGCGACAGTAAAAAATTATTTTTTGAAAATTTACTATAGAAAAGGCAATCCTCGGCGTATTTAAAATTTGCGACAGCAAAAACTTATTTTTTGAAAAATTTACTATAGAAAAGGCAATCCTCGGCGTATTTAAAATTTGCGACAATAAAAAATTATTTTTTGAAAAATGTACTATAGAAAAGGCAATCCTCGGCGTATTTAAAATTTGCTACAGTAAAAAATTATTTTTTGAAAAATTTACTATAGAAAAGGCAATCCTCGACGTTTTTAAAACTTGCGACAGTAAAATGTTATTTTTTGAAAAATTTACTATAGAAAAGGCAATCCTCGGCGTATTTAAAATTTGCGACAGTAAAAAATTATTTTTTGAAAAATTTACTATAGAAAAGGCAATCCTCGGCGTATTTAAAATTTCCGACAGTAAAAAATTATTTTTTGAAAAATTTACTATAGAAAAGGCAATCCTGGGCGTATTTAAAATTTGCGACAGTAAAAAATTATTTTTTGAAAAATTTACTATAGAAAATGCAATCCTCGGCGTATTTAAAATTTGCGACAGGAAAAACTTATTTTTTGAAAAATTTACTATAGAAAAGGCAATCCTGGGCGTATTTAAAATTTGCGACAACAAAAACTTATTTTTTGAAAAATTTACTATAGAAAAGGCAATCCTGGGCGTATTTAAAATTTGCGACAGTAAACAATTTTTTTTTGAAAAATTTACTATAGAAAAGGCAATCCTCGACGTTTTTAAAATTTGCGACAGTAAAATGTTATTTTTTGAAAAATTTACTATAGAAAAGGCAATCCTCGGCGTATTTAAAATTTGCGACAGTAAAAAATTATTTTTTGAAAAATTTACTATAGAAAAGGCAATCCTCGGCGTATTTAAAATTTCCGACAGTAAAAAATTATTTTTTGAAAAATTTACTGTAGAAAAGGCAATCCTGGGCGTATTTAAAATTTGCGACAGTAAAAAATTGTTTTTTGAAAAATTTACTATAGAAAATGCAATCCTCGGCGTATTTAAAATTTGCGACAGCAAAAACTTATTTTTTGAAAAATTTACTATAGAAAAGGCAATCCTGGGCGTATGTAAAATTTACGACAGTAAAAAATTATTTTTTGAAAAATGTACTATAGAAAAGGCAATCCTCGGCGTATTTAAAATTTGCTACAGTAAAAAATTATTTTTTGAAAAATTTACTATAGAAAAGGCAATCCTCGACGTTTTTAAAATTTGCGACAGTAAAATGTTATTTTTTGAAAAATTTACTATAGAAAAGGCAATCCTCGGCGTATTTAAAATTTGCGACAATAAAAAATTATTTTTTGAAAAATTTACTATAGAAAAGGCAATCCTCGGCGTATTTAAAATTTGCTACAGTAAAAAATTGTTTTTTGAAATATTTACTATAGAAAAGGCAATCCTCGACGTTTTTAAAATTTGCGACAGTAAAAAATTATTTTTTGAAAAATTTACTATAGAAAATGCAATCCTCGGCGTATTTAAAATTTGCGACAATAAAAAATTATTTTTTGAAAATTTACTATAGAAAAGGCAATCCTCGGCGTATTTAAAATTTGCGACAGTAAAAAAATATTTTTTGAAAAATTTACTATGGAAAAGGCAATCCTCGGCGTATTTAAAACTTGCGACAGTAAAAAATTATTTTTTGAAAAATTTACTATAGAAAAGGCAATCCTCGGCGTATTTAAAATTTGCGACAGTAAAAAATTATTTTTTGAAAAATTTACTATAGAAAAGGCAATCCTCGGCGTATTTAAAATTTGCGACAGTAAAAAATTATTTTTTGAAAAATTTACTATGGAAAAGGCAATACTTGGCGTATTTAAAATTTGCGACAGTAAAAAATTTTTTTTTGAAAAATTTACTATAGAAAAGGCAATCCTCGGCGTATTTAAAATTTCCGACAGTAAAAAATTATTTTTTGAAAAATTTACTATAGAAAATGCAATCCTCGGCGTATTTAAAATTTGCGACAATAAAAAATTATTTTTTGAAAAATTTACTATAGAAAAGGCAATCCTCGGGCGTATTTAAAATTTGCGACAGTAAAAAATTATTTTTTGAAAAATTTACTATAGAAAAGGCAATCTTCGGCGTATTTAAAATTTGCGACAGTAAAAAATTATTTTTTGAAAAATTTACTATAGAAAAGGCAATCCTCGGCGTATTTAAAATTTGCGACAGTAAAAAATTATTTTTTGAAAAATTTACTATAGAAAAGGCAATCCTCGGCGTATTTAAAATTTGCGACAGTAAAATGTTATTTTTTGAAAAATTTACTATAGAAAAGGAAATCCTCGGCGTATTTAAAATTTGCGACAGCAAAAAAATTATTTTTTGAAAAATTTACTATAGAAAAGGCAATCCTCGGCGTATTTAAAATTTCCGACAGTAAAAAATTATTTTTTGAAAAATTTACTATAGAAAAGGAAATCCTCGGCGTATTTAAAATTTGCGACAGCAAAAACTTATTTTTTGAAAAATTTACTATAGAAAAGGCAATCCTGGGCGTATTTAAAATTTGCGACAGTAAAAAATTATTTTTTGAAAAATTTACTATAGAAAATGCAATCCTCGGCGTATTTAAAATTTGCGACAATAAAAAATTATTTTTTGAAAAATTTACTATAGAAAAGGCAATCCTCGGCGTATTTAAAATTTGCGACAATAAAAAATTATTTTTTGAAAAATGTACTATAGAAAAGGCAATCCTCGGCGTATTTAAAATTTGCTACAGTAAAAAATTATTTTTTGAAAAATTTACTATAGAAAAGGCAATCCTCGGCGTATTTAAAATTTGCGACAGGAAAAACTTATTTTTTGAAAAATTTACTATAGAAAAGGCAATCCTGGGCGTATTTAAAATTTGCGACAGCAAAAACTTATTTTTTGAAAAATTTACTATAGAAAAGGCAATCCTGGGCGTATTTAAAATTTGCGACAGTAAAAAATTTTTTTTTGAAAAATTTACTATAGAAAAGGCAATCCTCGACGTTTTTAAAATTTGCGACAGTAAAATGTTATTTTTTGAAAAATTCACTATAGAAAAGGCAATCCTCGGCGTATTTAAAATTTGCGACAGTAAAAAATTATTTTTTGAAAAATTTACTATAGAAAAGGCAATCCTCGGCGTATTTAAAATTTCCGACAGTAAAAAATTATTTTTTGAAAAATTTACTATAGAAAAGGCAATCCTGGGCGTATTTAAAATTTGCGACAGTAAAAAATTGTTTTTTGAAAAATTTACTATAGAAAATGCAATCCTCGGCGTATTTAAAATTTGCGATAGCAAAAACTTATTTTTTGAAAAATTTACTATAGAAAAGGCAATCCTGGGCGTATGTAAAATTTACGACAGTAAAAAATTATTTTTTGAAAAATGTACTATAGAAAAGGCAATCCTCGGCGTATTTAAAATTTGCTACAGTAAAAAATTATTTTTTGAAAAATTTACTATAGAAAAGGCAATACTCGACGTTTTTAAACTTTGCGACAGTAAAATGTTATTTTTTGAAAAATTTACTATAGAAAAGGCAATCCTCGGCGTATTTAAAATTTGCGACAGTAAAAAATTATTTTTTGAAAAATTTACTATAGAAAAGGCAATCCTCGGCGTATTTAAAATTTCCGACAGTAAAAAATTACTTTTTGAAAAATTTACTATAGAAAATGCAATCCTCGGCGTATTTAAAATTTGCGACAATAAAAAATTATTTTTTGAAAAATTTACCATAGAAAAGGCAATCCTCGGCGTATTTAAAATTTGCTACAGTAAAAAATTGTTTTTTGAAATATTTACTATAGAAAAGGCAATCCTCGACGTTTTTAAAATTTGCGACAGTAAAAAATAATTTTTTGAAAAATTTACTATAGAAAATGCAATCCTCGGCGTATTTAAAATTTGCGACAATAAAAAATTATTTTTTGAAAATTTACTATAGAAAAGGCAATCCTCGGCGTATTTAAAATTTGCGACAGTAAAAAAATATTTTTTGAAAAATTTACTATAGAAAAGGCAATCCTCGGCGTATTTAAAATTTGCGACAATAAAAAATTATTTTTTGAAAAATTTACTATAGAAAAGGCAATCCTCGGCGTAATTAAAATTTGCTACAGTAAAAAATTATTTTTTGAGAAATTTACTATAGAAAAGGCAATCCTAGACGTGTTTAAAATTTGCGTCAGTAAAATGTTATTTTTTGATAAATTTACTATAGAAAAGGCAAACCTCGGCGTAATTAAATTTTGCGACAGTAAAAAATTATTTTTTGAAAAATTTACTATAGAAAATGCAATCCTCGGCGTATTTAAAATTTGCGACAGTAAAATGTTATTTTTTGAAAAATTTACAATAGAAAAGGCAATCCTCGGCGTATTTAAAATTTGCGACAGCAAAAAAATTATTTTTTGAAAAATTTACTATAGAAAAGGCAATCCTCGGGGTATTTAAAATTTCCGACAGTAAAAAATTATTTTTTGGAAAATTTACTATAGAAAAGGCAATCCTCGGCGTATTTAAAATTTGCGACAGTAAAAAATTATTTTTTGAAAAATTTACTATAGAAAATGCAATCCTCGGCGTATTTAAAATTTGCGACAATAAAATATTATTTTTTGAAAATTTACTATAGAAAAGGCAATCCTGGGCGTATTTAAAATTTGCGACAGTAAAAAATTATTTTTTGAAAAATTTACTATAGAAAAGGCTGTTGTGAAAATAATATTTGTAGATCGAACGCAATGCAATGTGATGACACTCATCAGCTGCACAATTTCATGATGACCCATTAAGCGCCGCTATGAATTGTGTAGGTAGCTATGAGGTAATCGCAATGCATTTGCGGAACTAAAGTAAATATATGTAATCACAGTGACCACGAATTTAAGCGGCACTCTTTTGAAATTGTACACCTGTGGTCAGTGAGTAAAAAATATTACTCAATGGCCCGGTAGTACATTAATTCATTGTTTTAAGTAGAATAAAAACAAAAATAAAAATGAAGAAAAGAAGCGACGAGGCAGAGGTAGGCGAGTAGTAGAAGAGAGTTTTGTTCTGACCACTCGCGCGTACAGAAGTGTCGAATTACTTGTCTTTCGGTAAATCACTGATAACAACCTTATTACTCATCTGTGAACAGTAGTAATTGTATTAATAAATGCCATAAAAAATAAGTCAAGTGGTTTTGTTTTTTGGTGATCGAAGCGCAAGAGAACATTCTCCAGTGTTGTGGTAGTTACATTGAGCAGTCGCTCAAATTAATCACAACATAAATTGGCGCAGCCGGTAGGATCAAGGAAGCTTGGTTAAATAAACAACCGTAAACGCTTTAAAAGCCTTGATCCTATACGAACAAAAAGGGGTACCTGTGACAAAGAGCCATATAAAACGGCCGGCCAAGTCACCCCCCAACGCTCGGGGTAGATAGCATCTTTAGGCGCCTCTGCTCCAGGCGGGCAAGCGTTCACCCCTGTTAGATAAGAAGGCAACAAGGAATTCTGGCCAGCAACACATCATAGCCAGAAAAAGTCAACGTCACCTCCAATTCGATCTCATCAGCAGCAACAAAATCATCAGCAGCAACAAAATCATCAGTAGCAGAAAAACTTCGTTCCTGTGTTGAAAGGGAAAACGAAGACGGCTTTAAGCCCCCCTTTCAGCAGATCCAGGGGAATTTAAGAAGGCCTAGGGCCCCCCCGGCAGCGATACAACAGCAGACGAAAGTATTACAGTAAATTGGACAATAAAGAAACAGGAAAGTCATCACTACGAGGAGATGGGCAACAATAAATGCTCTAAGTTAATTAAGGTAAAAATTCACTTCATTCTTTAGTTAAATCTATTTTGAAAAGATATACTTAGATTAAGCTTTATTACACGTATATAGAAGTATATACTATTAAATTATAAGTTTTTTCTCCTCAAGAAAAGTATTAGAATATTATTATTTAAAAGAAAGAAATTTAAGAAAAACAATTGGTATAGATTTATGATTTTTATGAGTGAAAATTCTTTCAATTTGATCGGTTATAAGAGTGATATTTAATTAAGAACGGCAAGAATTGATATTAGGCGTGATAATTTAAAAAAAAATTTTTTGTGTAATTCACCTTGATGACTATAGATCAAGTTAGTCACTTTAAATGTGACACTAGTCAGTTGTCAACTTCCCGTTGATTTTTTTTTTAAATTCAAATGCGAATACTAGATCGTGGCGGTCCGATATCTCACTTGTAAATGGTTGGCCGCACTTCCACTAATTGCAAAAAAAAAAAAATTTTGATATAATTCAGAATTCTGTCTAAAAGTCCATTTTCAAACGAAGTAACAGTGAATTACATACATACATACGGTTCACAAATAAATGTTTCATTGAAATTTCTTTAATCCGGAAAATGGTAGATATTTCACTTTAAGTGTGATATTTGTTTTATCCATTCGCAAAGTACGTGTTGAAATCATTTTGTTTGATTTCCGTTTCGGTTGTTGGTCTCGTTCTAGTATTTCTCCGGTTAATGTCAAAATTTAGTAGCGTTGCGTGTGATATTGTGTAAAATTGTGTTAGTGATAGAAAAAAAAGTGCAGTGTGAGACCAAAATCGATTCCAGGTAAGACATTTAATGTCGCAAGAAACATCAGATGACCCAAGATCACCCAACGCGACTTTTAGCAGTCCACCAAAAAGCCATTCCACGCCAGTGACGAGAGATCAGAGCGAGTATCCGTTCTATGTATTGAGTTCTGCTCAAAAGAAATTCTGGAAGAAAATCAACTCTTTTTCCTTCGAGAACACCAGCCCGTCTGTTAGTACAGAGGACACTAGTTCAAGAACTGATTGTGGAACTTCGGAAACAGCAGAGGATAAGTTTATTGTGTCAGAACTGGACGAGAATAAACCAGTTATCGCCAAACCAATAGAGGAGAAGTGTATCATTACGGAAACTACTGAGGATAGAAGGCCCATTATTGAGAAAGTGGATGTGGAAACTCAGACCAGGGATACAATAACGGAATTGATGTCCTTAAGATCCGGAGGGAGGTATCGACAATCCTTGGACGCACTACCATCAATCCAAGAAGAAGAAGAAGAACTACGGAGTCAATCTTTGGAACAGCCAGAAGACAATATCAGTGAAGAGCAACAACAACAGCAACACATTCAATCTTCGAATAGTTCTGTGCAGCTAGACGAGTTAACCAGTGAAAAGAGCTCATCGGAAAACTCAATTTTAGAAATGGAGCCACCAGTGGATATAATTAAAATTAATCAATTAATATTTAATAGTGTACCAATTTTAATGGGCGAAATAGGTCCCAACTTAGTTCCAGAAATAAATATATTTATCAATTGTTGTAAGCATGTTATTAATTGTCTAACCGAAAGTGAAATTCCAGTATTCCTTAAATTGCTTCCAACGAGCATCAGAGGCAGGGCGGCAAGTGTTCTGGAAGGTACAGGTTTCAATAACTTCCAGCAATTGGAGACCCAGATCCAAAATAAATTAGTAAATACAAAGAGCTACGTGGCTCTTGTAAATGAACTTAGGGTGTTGTTTCAATTACCAGCAGAAACTTTGACAAGCTATGCTCAAAGGATAAAAACATTATTTAAAAGCTGCGTTTCTAAAATCCCTGATCGACACTCTGGCACAGAGGCAGTAAAAAGGGATTTAGAGGAAACAGCCATATATGTATTTAAGACAGGTATAATCAACCCAAACCACAGAATGTTTCTCTTACAGGACTCTGGTGAGAGTTTAGCATCAGTAGTCGAAAAAGCTGAAAAGCGAGAAGAAGCCGAAAGACAAACACTGTCGATTTTACAAAATCCTTTAGGTATACCATTGGCCCAACCAGTAATTGATAGTTATCCAGTCAATACTACTTGGATGCCTATCAGAGATCCACCAATGCAAAACCCACCTCAAAATAGGCATTATAATAATTTCGCCCCAAGTGCAAGAAATCAGTATGATAATACCAAAGGCTATCACCCCCGAATTAAATGTACTTATTGTAATAAAAACAATCATACGTTTTCGGAGTGCTACCAAAGGAAGAATGCGACTTCTGGTAATAGTTATCAGAATTCTGCGTACGCTTCTCGAAACAATAACAGGGATAGTAAGACTCAAAATCGGCAGATAAACCTAGTACAAAATAGCAGGTCTGCTGAAGGTGGTGCAATAAAATGTGATTTTTGTCAAAGAAGAGGTCACAATACAAACCAGTGCCGAGCAAAGCAAGACTGGGAAAGTAGGTCGACTCAAAATAACCACCAGTTTTCGGAAAACTAAATAAGGACTTGCGAGGACACCGCGGAAGTCCAAACGTTAGTAAAGAAAATCGGTGTCAGCCCTCCCAAGTTCCTAAATGTTCAGTTAAATTACCCTTGGATATAGCAGCTAAGTCCTCGGTAGAACTATTAGTCGACACGGGAGCTGACGTGAGCCTATTAAAAAAATCCATGTTACAAGGAGAGAAAATAATAAATACTCAGGAAAAAACGCAACTGAGCAGTATTTTTGGAAAGGGACAGACAATTGGAACATGTACAGGAAAATTTCAGCTAGAAACTCCTCAAACATGTAAATTTCACGTAATTAAAGATAGTGAATATGTCCCATATATGGAATACTTGGAAATAATTTTCTATTAAATAAATGTAATATAAAGGGTCCAGATGGAATATTAGAATTTCCAGCGACACCTACAAATTTAGCAACATTTTCAGTGCCACTTAATATGAACTGCAAATTTCGCGACTCTAAGGACTTAAAAACGACACTAAATTCACCTATTAGCAGGTCTACGGTCCAAGCCCAAAAGGAAAAGCCTGGAAAGCCGCAACCTATGGAAATGGAAAACACCACTCAGATCTCCGAGAGAAAGTGGTCCATTCCGCATAAAGGTGAACAATCTGAACGGAAGCAAGCAAAGGGACTTAAGGTTAGAACGAAGATTCTAGTTCCAGCACGCTCAGAAAAATTAGTGCCAATTCCTATTAGAGACAACGGCGAATTTGTTTGTTTATCAAAAGAAGTGAGTGAAGGTGTTTTTTCAGGAAATTGTTTAACAAGACCATGGAAAGGTAGAGTTGTGTTGCCTATTATTAACGTTAATAATACTGATCAGGTATTAGATAACATGGAAATTGATCTTCACCCAATAGAAAATTATCATATTCTAACATTAAACGAAACGAACTGGGAAAAACCCAAAATAAAAACCGAAGAGAGTAAGACCTTTGGAAGCAGAAAACATGCGTTTATTAACAATCGAGACAGGAAACGAATCGAAATTCTGAAAGAGCAAATCAATATGGATACAGATGCCAATCAAGAAGAAAAAAATGCTGTCCTCGAAATATGTTATGAATATAACAATATCTTTCTTCTACCTGGAGATAAATTGAGTTATACGGGCTCAATAAAACACGAGATTCCAATTAAGCAAGATTGTCCCCCTCTCAATCAGAAAATGTATAGACTACCGGAGAAGCAAAGAAATATCATCCATGAACAAGTTGAAGAAATGCTTGAAAATGATATAGTAGTACCTAGCACTAGTCCATGGAATTCGCCACTCTTAGTTGTTCCGAAAAAGGCTGGAATAAATGGAGAAAAACAATGGCGTGTTGTGGTAGATTTCAGAAGGCTAAATGAAATCACGATTGGAGATGCCTTCCCTTTACCCAGAATTGAAGATATCTTCGATCAATTGGGGCATTCAAGGTACTTTACCACGCTTGACCTGGCCAGTGGTTATCATCAAGTGCTAGTGGAGGAGAAAGACCAACCTAAAACCGCTTTCAGTACTCCACACGGGCATTTTGAATTTAAAAGGATGCCTTTTGGGTTGAACAGCGCACCTGCTACATTTCAACGATTAATGAACCATGTGCTAACTGGTTTGCAGGGTTTTAAGTGCTGCGTATATTTAGACGACATTGTAATTTACGGGAAAAACTTGTCGGATCATAACGCTAAACTTAGGGAGGTACTCAAAAGACTTCAGCTAAATAACTTAAAACTAAAAATAGAAAAATGTCAGTTCTTGAGAAAGGAAGTAATCTATCTGGGACATAAGTGTTCCAGAGAAGGAGCCTTGCCAGATCCCTCAAAGGTAAGCTGCGTTCAAAGCTTCCCCCAGCCCAAGACAGTAAGGCAGGTACAATCCTTCCTTGGGTTGGCTAATTATTATAGGAAATTTATTCCAGAGTTCTCTAAAATAGCAGAACCCCTCAATAAACTCCTACGAAAAAATGTAAAATTCAAATGGACGGATCAATGTGAAAATTCTTTTAAAAACCTTAAGAACAAGCTAATCTCACCCCCTATTTTAGTTTACCCCGATTTCGATAAACCATTCTCATTAAACTACGGATGCTAGCGGAGAAGCTTTGGGTGCAGTGTTATCCCAAGGAGATGTGGGGAACGATCGGCCCATTGCTTACGCAAGCAGGAGTTTGAATAAAGCCGAGAGAAATTATTCCGCCACAGAAAAAGAAATGCTGGCAATAGTCTGGGCTACAAGAAATTTTCGGTGTTATTTGTATGGTAGAAAATTTACTATTTACACTGATCACAAGCCACTTAAGGGAATCTACAGTACCAAAGATCCTGGCTCGCGATTACTAAGATTTCGCCATAAACTCTCTTTGAGTATGATTATATCATAGAGTATAAACCAGGTAGGCTCAATCGTAACGCTGACGCATTAAGCAGAATCCAGAGTTCTAGTGAGATGGAGTGCAATAAGATCGAAGTTCCGCAGACAATGATATCTAAAGCACAAGTCCACCAGCAAAGAGTTACAGATGATAAGGAATATAAACCCAATCCCGCATGCATGGCCATTACCAGAGCGCAAAGCAGAGCTAAAGGAGACCACACAAGTTTTTCTGAAAGACAAGATGACTCGCCCAAAAATAAGTCTAGTTGTATTGGAGAGGACTCAGAAACTAATTCAGTTAGTTCCCAAGAGTCCAAGATTGACGAAAGTGTGCAAATACTTGGTAACCGGAATGAGATCGAGACCATTCTTCGGGATTACCATAACGCACCTTTAGGAGGTCATCTGGGAGTCTATAAAACTTATAAACGTATCAGAAGAAACTTTAAATGGAAAGGAATGCTCAAAGACATTCACAAGCATATCAAAAATTGCATTAAGTGTAGAAAAAATAAGCATAGTAGAATCACCAAGATGCCGATGGTAATAAGTTCCATTGCAGCGAGGCCATTCGATAAGGTTTATCTCGACATAGTGGGCCCGCTACCAGAAACCACTAAGGGAAATAAGTACATACTTACCCTGCTGGATGATGCAACTAGAGTTTTCGATTGCATACCGTTGACTAATGGAGAAGCCATTACGGTAGCCGAAGGATTTTATAAATTAATGATGAAGTATAAGATACCCAAAGCTGTCGTCACTGATCAGGGAGCAAATTTCACCAGTAATTTGTTTAAACGACTTTGCAAGCTATTCAAAGTGAGAGAGTTGCAGACCACAGCCTACCATCCACAGGCAAATGGCGCTCTTGAAAGAGCACACGGACCCCTGATTGAGTATTTGAGAAGTTTGGTGGACGAAAATGTAGCCGAATGGGACCAGTGGCTCGAGGAAGCAGTCCATGTTCGCAACCATTCAACTCATGTTGGTGGAAAACATACACCGATGGAGGCTCTATGGGGATTTTACGACCCGCCACCAAACAATCTAAAACGACAGCCTGAACCCATCTATAACTATGACGATTTTGTAAGCATTCGTAGAAGAAGAATGCAAATACTGCACAAGCGTGTTAGGGAGGAGCTTCTTAAAAGCAAGCTAAAGTCTAAGGAATATTACGATAAAAATACCCGTAGCATTGTACTGCATGTAGTAGACCAAGTCTTACTAAAAAATGCAGTTAAAAAGAATAAATTATCACCAGTTTGGACTGGGCCGTACATAGTAAAACAGGTTAATAATGATGTAAACTGCACGATCCAAATTGGTCGGAAGTTACGAAGGGTGCATAATAATAGGTTAAAATTATTTTAGTTAAAAATAAGTTATATTTACGATTTTGGGGATTAGCAAAATTTAATTGTTACTTCCTTATTACCCACAGGGAACATTAATATGGCTGTGGGCGGCCATACATCTAGCGAACTCACAAGCTGCTATAGAGACTCTCACCCCCACAGGCGTATTATTTGAACCACTCAATCCGGCGTACTTATACACGAAGACCTTGGTTGTTTATACCAAAATTCAAATCACTGAAGAAACGGAGGCGTTGGAATTTATTAACCGCTGCGAAGACACAGTGGAACGTCTCTGTCACGTACAAAGAAGCACCGAGGAAAGAGACTCGTGTTATACGTGGAAAATAGACTTAGATCGGCAGGTAGATAAGATTAAGAATAGGTTAAGAGATACAAATTTTTATTTATTAAATCGAAATAGGCGGTCATTAGCAAATATAGTAGGCAGGTTTTCAAATTTCTGATTTGGTACTATGGATGATAGGGATGCTCAAACCATTTACAAAAAACTAAAAGACCTTGACAGCCAAAATTCAGAGAACATACATTTAATGGAAAAACAAGTCAGCATAGTGAAGGCAAAATTTAATGCCATTGACCAAACATTCCAAAACATAAAGCATTACCAAAACAGCCTAGATGAACGTTTTAAGGACTTCATAGACCAAGTACAGAACTCCACGAATGAAATCAAGACAGAACTCAAATCAGTCCACATTAAAGCCGACACAAATGGACTTCTTATATATATTCTACACCAACCCCAGGAGATACATCAACGTCTAACAGACGAATATATGGTAATAAATGCTCTACACCAACACTCATTACATCCTTTAATTTTATCCGCAAACGATTTAGTCCAAATTTATAAAGAAATTAGTGCGCAGGGTATGGGAAATATTCTTCTTGATTTTAAACTGGTAAGTCATATAGTTCAAGTAGATAGCGTCCAGAAGGGAAAAGAATACTTTATCAGAATTACACTACCTCTACCAGAAGACACTATTTTTACAATAAACAAAGTCTACTTGCTACCCACACGATCTCACTGGCGAAATCAGCTATCTTAGATATCAAAGCAAATTATTTTTTAAATAATACAAAAGCGCAGAGATATGTAGAACTGTCCAGTGCAGATTACTGGGAACACTGCAAGAAGACAACATCTGCTAGTAGCAAGATACACATTTGTTTCCAAACCGTACCTAAGGGAATAAGTTTCAGTAAGTCTAACTGTCTCATGGGTTTGTTCAATAATCCCTCTCCGGGACCCGCTCCTTGTACCCATAGAATTATGGAAAATAATATGAATTTACTTACAAAAATGGTTAGACCGAACTCTTGGCTATTTGTAGCCACGCAGGAAGAAACACTTTCTTGTAATTGTAGTAATCAGTTCAACCACATGACCCTAAATGGTTCTGGAATACTCTCACTAACCCAACCATGCATATTTACACTAAATGAACACGAGATACCCTATGAGAGTAGTGTCAGCTATCACACACCCATACACCAACCTGAGCTGCAAAATTTCCCCAAAATCAACCTAGAAGAGATGTTTAGGGAAACTCCACAAGTAAAATTCGGAAATAAAACAGGTCTAAAAATAAATACCTCCGGAAATCACAATAAAGAGCTCTTGAAGACAAGTAAAGATCTTGAAGAACTACAACAAGAATTGCGGAAAACTGTAGAAAAAAGGGAACATGAAAAACTCAGTATACAAACATATACTAACACTGGAATTATGTTAACATTTTCTATTGCTCTAATTCTTTTTCTAATTATAAGATATATTAAAAACAAAGGTCAGAATAAAGCATCTGTCCAAGCCCCCAACATACAAATCCAACGCAGGCAAACCTTCACTATGAGTAGAGTTGACACACATAACCTGGACAAAAAATCACCCCCCAGTCAAAAGTCAAAATGGGAAACAGCCACCCATACATGAAATTCACACCGTCTCTTAATCAAATCCCAGAAACGGACGAGCCAAACCCAAACATTAATCAAATAATAACACTCCATCCTAGTATTGAAAATTCGCATTCATCAAACGACCAAGTGAATCATACCTTTACAAGGTTTGAAAAAATTATCACTGCCTATGAGAAATTTGTTTTATTACTTAATTTTTTTTTACCAACTTTAAATTGTTTTTATTTTTTTTACGACCATCAAATTGAAAGAATTAAAAGCCGATAAGATTAGTCAACAAAATTAAAAAAAAAAAATGTTTATATGTACTCGTATATACATATGTAATAATAACACTCAGTATGTACAATGTCAAGTTCAAAAAAAAAAAACAAAGACGGAAATTTTTGACGTAGGTAAGAAATTTGACCGCCAATGCAAAAGAAAAAAAAACAAGAAGTTTTGTTAGTAATAATGATTTCATATATGTGTATAGCATTTTAAAAGTTCAATTTCATGTAATAATGATTTTTTTTTACAAATATATGTACATATTTAAGAACTAAATAATAGAGACTATGTCGAATTAGATATTAGGGTAAAAAAAAAAAAAAAAAAAAACATATAATAATATGTAATAAGTAATATGCATGTTAAGCAAAATAAAATTATAATGGTCCAGAGCTTCTCGAACGCCTCTGTCACGACGACGGCGTCTTCGCAAGGGGGAGGAATGTTGTGAAAATAATATTTGTAGATCGAACGCAATGCAATGTGATGACACTCATCAGCTGCACAATTTCATGATGACCCATTAAGCGCCGCTATGAATTGTGTAGGTAGCTATGAGGTATCGCAATGCATTTGCGGAACTAAAGTAAATATATGTAATCACAGTGACCACGAATTTAAGCGGCACTGTTTTGAAATTGTACACCTGTGGTCAGTGAGTAAAAAATATTACTCAATGGCCCGGTAGTACATTAATTCATTGTTTTAAGTAGAATAAAAACAAAAATAAAAATGAAGAAAAGAAGCGACGAGGCAGAGGTAGGCGAGTAGTAGAAGAGAGTTTTGTTCTGACCACTCGCGCGTACAGAAGTGTCGAATTACTTGTCTTTCGGTAAATCACTGATAACAACCTTATTACTCATCTGTGAACAGTAGTAATTGTATTAATAAATGCCATAAAAAATAAGTCAAGTGGTTTTGTTTTTTGGTGATCGAAGCGCAAGAGAACATTCTCCAGTGTTGTGGTGTAGTTACATTGAGCAGTCGCTCAAATTAA